>PVKA01042490.1:0-17386 GCA_004027165.1 Ctenomys sociabilis | reverse complement strand
ATATCAAATAAATAAAAAATTAAAAAATCTGAGATACTCTGGAGGCTGAGACAGGAGGATCATTGCAAGTTCAAGACCAGCCTGGGCTTCAAAGTGTACTCAAGGCCAGCTTGTATAAGGAAATCCTGTCTTAAAAAGATGATAGATAGATAGATAGATAGATAGATAGATAGATAGATAGATAGATAGATGATAGATAGATAGATAGAATATGTTTTTGAAGACTGGATTGAGCTCAATAGATACTACTTAGTCCAGGCTGGCCCCAACCTCATGGAGATCCTCCTGCCTCAGCCACCTGAATGATGAAATTATAGGTGAGTGACACCATACCTGACCAAACCTTTCTTTTGGAAACAAGACCATATTCTCATACCTACTGTTCCCACACTACTTGGTAGAATTAGGTTAGAGAGGATGCTGAGATGGGGAAGTCCTTGTAGGAACTGACCATCACTGTCCTGTAGCGCCTGGATGCCACCATGACAAATCTAGGGGCTTATTCTGTCATAAACTGAGAGGTAGGTGTGGGGTGTGCAAACACGCACACATTGACCAAATTTATGAGACCAATACTGGGTTAGTTATGCAGTAACGAGACATGACCACCAGATGGTGCACTCTCTTCCTGTAAGAAAAAAAACCATAAATTGTAGTGAAGGCCTGGCATGGTGGTGCAGGCCTGCAATCCCAGCTGCTTGAGAGGGCAAGGTGTGAGGATTGCAAGTTTGAGGCCAGACTGAGCAATTTAGACAGCTCCTGCCACCGAAAAATTAATAAAATTAAACTGTTGTAAAGTGAGTTGGATGACCTTCAAGCCATATAGACCACCAAGCTGTCGTAGCCGGATTCGTTCAGGCATTGCAACTGGTGACCAGTTAAGCAGAATGAAGTATCTCAGACTCCGGCTGGCTACTTCTGCCTCAGCTATGCTGGGGAAACCTTTTGCTTTTTTTTTTCTTTTATGTTTTGAAAGTTTAAAAAATTATTATTATTATTATTTTATTTTTGGCTGGCTCAGCCTGCCCTGAGGGTGGAGCTGGCCCAGCATGTGGTGCTGGGAACCAAACTGCAGTCCCTGGGTGCTTGCCTAAGTTTGCCTAAGCAGGCGCTTTAGACCACTGAGCTATCTCACTGGCCCTTTTAAAAAAAATTATGGTTGCTCTCCATAATGGTTTTCCTCATCATGAGGAGCTGGCACATGTGTGTCTATAATGCATTACAATTCTATTTCCCTTCCCATCTCTAGGGATTTCTGCTCTATAAGGAGACTTTTTCATTCCAGAAATCTCTGAAAAATTTTCTGCTTATGCATTCTTAACAGTACAGCAGTATAAATCTGTCTCAAAGGATCTGCGGAATCATCCGGAGTCTGTTCTGCTTCATCTTCTCACCAGATCTGACAGAAAGGTTATCGCTCTTCCTGCAGAGCCCACTGATAAAGAGCTTAGGGAAAGCTGCCCTCTAGCACTGGGGAGACCTCAGCGTGGCCCTGTGAGGCTGATGGGTGGAACCTGTTTGAAGGCAGCCCAGTGAACTAACTCCCCCTTTCCTCCTAGGAAAGACTTGCCTTTGTGCTTCCCAGGAGTGGGAACGTTTCTGTGAATTGAAACTGACTGCTCTAGCGGAGAGACTTGGGGCCGCCTCAGTGGCAGCATGCTTGCGTGAGGGCCAGGGCTCTACCCCTGTCACTGCCATGGGTAAGTATAAGCAAAATAAAATCGCTCAAGGTGGAACTTTGTTATGACTAGTGCTGGGCTATAAGGAAATCTGCAGGAGGGAAAAATGAAAGAGATTAAGAGATCCTATGCCCACTTTGTCTGCTTCTTTTTTTGTCTTTTGAGATAGGTTCTCAATATACAGATCAGGTTTGCCTTGAACTCACTTTGTAGCTCAGGCTGGTCTTGGACTTAAAATGATCTTTCCACCTCAGCCTCCTGAGTGCTGGCATTACAGGCGTGGGCCACCACCCCCAGCCTGCTATTTTGAGTTAGGAGCAAAAAGAATAAAGCCATAGCACTTGGGGCGGAGGGGCGGTTCACCATGAGTTTGAGGACAGCCTGGTCTACACAGTTAGCTAAAGGGCAGTCTGTACTGCATAACAAGACCCTGTCTCAAAAAATTAAAAAAATAAATAAAGATGAAGTCATGCATAGTGGCCATACCTGTGATCCCATCTACTTAGGGGACTGAGGCAGGAAGAATGCAAGTCCAAGGCCAGACTGGGGAATTTACTGAATAAATTCACTGTCTCATGAATAAATGAATAAATGGGACTTGGAAAGAGCGAGAGCTCTTTTTTTTAAGGAATGCATTCGATTGTTAGAGAGTCTCACTACGCAGCTCGGACTCATAGTATTCCTCCTGTTTTCAGCCTCCCCAGTGCTGGGATTACAGGTGTGCACCACTATGCCCGGACTCTGTGGCCAGCTCAGCATGCCTGGGGTGGGGGAGCAGGGCTGGTACTATCAGGTTGGTGTTTCCTTTGAGCATTCCTTTCTTCTGAATATTTTAATGTACATAGTATATACAGGTCCTCATTTAGTGACCACTTCATTTAATGGCCTGGTTACAATGAGGAATGTCTATATATCAATTCCTAGAACCTAGAAAACACAAAAGGAGCTGAGTGTGTTGGAGTATACCTCTAATCCTAGAACTCTGGGAAGCTGAAGCAGTAGGGCCACATGATCAACCCCAGCCTCACTGGCCCCAAATTATCTATCTATCTATCTATCTATCTATCTATCTATCTATCTATCTATCTATCTATCTATCACTTGAGACAGTGTGTTGCTATATAGTTCAGGCTGGCCTTGAACCCACTGCAGAGCTCAGGCTGGTTTCAAACTCATGGAAATCCTCCTGGTTCAGCCTCCTGAGTGCTGGGATTGTAGGTATATGCTACCACAACTGGCAATGTATTACTGTCGCTGTTTTGTTTTTGTTCTTGTTGTGCTGGGATGGAACCCACGGTCTTACACATACTACACAAGCCTCTACTGCTGAGCTATAACTCAGTGCCACTGTTATTTCTTTCTTTCTTTTTTTCTTTCTTTCTTTTTTTTTGGTGGAACCAGAGATTGAACTCAGACCCTGTGCTTGCCAGGGAAGTGGTTACGCCACTGAGCCATCTCCCCAGCCCCAACTGTTGTTTCTGAGAGGGAAGTGGGGAGCTGTCAACACTCTTGCTTTAGGCCAGTCAGCTTGGCAGGCCATCTTGCATTATGAAGCAGTTTGACATTAGATGAGATTTTTGTAGTTAGGGGTTGGGGCATTTGAAGATAGTCAGAAAGGAGCAGTTTTACTCTTGGATAGTATATGACAAAAAGAGAGTAAATGGGCTTCTGGAAGCCACCAGAAAGACCAGGCTTCACATGCCATAGCGTCAGCTCCTTTTGAAAAAGGAGGAAAGGGCTAGGGAGTTAGCTTGGTGGTCTAAGCACCTGCCTGGCAAGTGCAAGGGCCTGGGTTCTATCCCCAGTACTGCATGCCCTGAGACCAGGTGTGGTGGTGTGCACCTATAATCCTAGTGCGGGGAAGGCTGAGACAAGAGGACTACAAGTCCAAACTGCATAGCAAAGCCCTGTATCAAAACAAACAAGCAAACAAAAAGAAAAAGGAGGAAAGTCTAGCTTAGTGACGCGCACCTGTAGTCCTAGCACTCCAGAGGCTGAGGCAGGAGGATTGCTGTGAGTTCAAGGCCAGCTAGGGCCACACAGTAAGACTCTGATGAAAAAGCAAACCACAGGGCTGGCCAGACAGCTCAGTAGACTAAAGTGCCTGCTTAGGCAGAGCACAGAGGCTGGGGTTCAATCCCCAGCGTGCCATGCCTGGGGCATGCTGAAATGCCTATTGAGACTGAGTGTGGTGGCATGTGCCTATAGTCCCAGCTCTTGGGAGGTTGAACACAGGTGGATCACTATGAGTCTGATCTATGTAGTGAGACCCTATCAACCCTGTAGACCCTGTCCTAAATAATTTTTTTCTAAAAAGAAAAAAATAAATAAAGTAAACCGTGGGGCCAGGGAGATGGCTCAGTGGAATAAGCACTTCCCTGGTAAGCGCAAGGGCCTGAGTTCAATTCCCAGTTCCATCAAAAAAAGAAAGCAAACCACAACACACAGCCCAGGCTCTGGAGGGCCAGGGCACAACTCTTCCCCAGGAACAATCTGCAAAGCGCATCACAGTCATTTTCATGACTGTGAAATGAAAGTCCTGGACAGAGATCAGAGAACGCATTTATTGTATACAAAGAAACAAAGTTCTGTGACCATGATGTGTCCACAGGGAGGTGGCAGCAGGCCCTCCTTGGTGACACAATGTCACTGGATTCTATGATAGGGATGGGACAGCCAAGCCTATGGAGAGCTGGTGTCGCCTTGGGCCCTGCAGTGTGGCAGCCCAAGGGGGTTTGCCAGGAGTCTCCAGGGTGTATGACTTTCTGAAGTCTCAGGTCTACTGCAGGGTGATTTTTTTATTTTTATGTTTTTGGAGGTTAAGAGCAAAATATATTTATTGGGGGGAAAGAAAGCTCTTGTCCAAGATAGGGGTACAAGGGGAACCAAAGCAGGTTTCCTTGATTTTTTTTTATTAAACATTTTAATGTATAATGTTCCAGGTCCATTTATATTTATAACTTTTGAACCGTACATAAGTTTATTTTTTTGGCAGAACCGGGAATTGAACTCAGACCCTTGTGCTTTCCAGGGAAGTGCTTATTCTACTGAGCCATCTCCTCAGCCTGTAAGTTTATTGTTTAGCAATCTGAATTTTTCTCTTGTAATACATCAGTTTTATACATAATCACATCTGTTTTATTACACAGTTTACCAAAGGTTTCACGTCCTACATTGTGATGCTTTTAGTTTCCATAATTTAGAAATATATCGGCCGGGCGTGGTGGCGCATGCCTGTAATCCCAGCACTTAGGAGGTTGAGGCAGGAGGATGGTTGTGAGTTCAAGACCAGCCTGAGCTACAAAGTGAGCTTAAGGCCAACCTGAACTGCATAGTGAGACCCTGTCTCAAAAAGACAAAAAAACCCAAAAAATAAAAAATAGAAATATATGACTCTGCCTGCCCCTCTGCAGACAGGGTCCTGCTTTGTGGTTCAGGCTGGCACTGACTCGGAGGAACTGCTTGCTATAGTCTGTGACACGATGCAGTTTAGGGTTTCAGTCTGCAGTCAGCTGGCTCCAAGATGGGGTGGCGTGGATGTCACAACAAGCCCCCTGGCACAGGGCAGTTAGAGAGCCAGCTGTCTGTCTGTGTCAGTGTATTCAGTGCACAGAGCCTGTTCCCTCCAGCCTGTGACCCTAGGGTGACTCCATGAAGTGCTGGCTCCAGGTTCTACTGGCTGCATGGAATGGTGGCCAGGACCATGGGGCTCTGAGTAAAGTGCTCCACAGGAACCTGAGAAGGAAATGTTAATCTTGCTAGCAGGGCAAGGAAGTCTGCTCTGGAGAAGAGGCGCTGGAGTTGGACCTCTGAGGACTCATCGGCAAATGCAAGAAAGAGCAGATGGGAGAACAGCAGACATTCCAGGTGGGAGAAGCTGCGAGGACCAAGTGGGAACCAGAGGGCAGAGTCACTCATTTGCTTAACTGTTCACCCAACAATGGCTGCCAACTGCCACACACTGCTCTTAGCACTAGGGATGCAATAAGAAGCAAGACAGACAGGTCCCTGAGGGTGTCATGGAAGTTCAGAGTTGGGGGAGACAGAACAAAACGAAATGCACAAGATGATTCTAGAGAATGGCATAAATTGGCCAGAAACAAGTTCTTGGCTGGCTGTGGTAGTGTGCAGCTATATTTCCAGCACTCTGAGAGGCTGATGCAGGAGGATCAAATGTTTGAATCTAACCCAGGCAACATAGTGATTTAGGAAGACCTTGTCTCTAAAAATGGAAAAAAGAAAAGAAACCAGGGTGATGTGGCTGTGATATCTGTCACTCTACTGATCACCAGCGTGGATCTGACTGAGCTGCTGGCAGCTAGGCCCGAGTCTCCTTCTTCCCTCATATCTCTGTGTACATCCCCACTGTGTCTGCTAGGCTGAAGAGGATGACCTTCTAGGACACACCAAACACTTTAGTCAAGGTATATGAGTAGCTGGGTTTCCCTGCTAAAGCCACCAAACAAACCCTTAAAAAGTAAAAAATTTTTAAAAATGTAAAAGGGCCAGGGGGATGGCTCAGTGGAATAAGCACTTTCCTGGCCTGAGTTCATTCCCTGGTCCAAAAAAAAAAAAAGAAAAATTAAAAAGATTAGGGGCCAGGTGTTGCAGCAGCGCACACTTCTAATCCCCATACTCACAAGGCTGAGGCAGGAGGATTGCTATGAGTTGGAGGCTGGGCTACATAGTGTGTTCAAGGCTAGCCTAGGCTACATAGCAAGACTTTGTCTCAACACACACACACACACACAATTGGGCAATCAAGAGGCCTCTCTGGGCAACAAGGAAGCACTGACCTGAGAACTAGAGATAGCTCATGTTAGCCACGTGTTCCTGGTGGAGTGAGGGGCCCTCTGCATCTGCAGATTTGATATAGACAGCATCAATCAACTACAGTTTGGGGCCTTGGGAGATGGCTCAGTGGAATAAGCACTTCTTTGGCAAGTGCAAGGGCCTGAGTTCAATCCCTGCTTCCACCAAAAAAAAAAAAAAAAAAAAAGAGAAACTACAGATTTATATACTGTTCAAGAAAAAACAGTGTGTGTGTGCTGAACACATAGATTTTTTTCTTGTTATGATTCCCTAAACAATAGCCTGACAACCATCTTCATACCATATACTAGGCATTCTGAGCCATATAGAAATGGTTTTGTTTTCTTTGTTCAGAGACAGGATCTTGTTATATAGTGTAGGCTGCCTTAAACTCTTCATAACTCAGACTGGCCTCAAACTCAGATCCTCTTGCCTCAGTCTCCTGAGTGTTGGGATGGCAAGCACTCACCATCAAGTCCAGCTAGAAATGATTTAAAATGCTCAGGAGGACAGGCCTAGGGACTTGAGCATGTTTGGTTGCCGTGGAGGTGGGAGGGTTCAGAAGCTGACACCTCCCCCACACTAGGGTGACTGTACACGTGCACAGGTCTATGCCCTCCTGCCTGGAGGGACAGCAAGGAGGCCAGTTTGATGGGAGTGGAGTAAGCGAAGGACAGGTGCAGGTGGACTAGAGAGGTCGGTAGGCTGGTCCTGGGTTTGGAGCAGAATCATGTGGTTGTGGAGCAGGGTGTGGACGGGCATGGGGGGGGGGACAGGGAGTCCTGCGGAGGCTGCTGCTTACAGAAGTGAGATGTCATAGTGGCTCAGGCCAGGTGGCAGGAGTGGACCCAGACACATTCAGACCAAATGTGAGGAGGGGTGGGTACTGGGGATCAAACTGAGAGCTGTGATGCTCAGCTATAACCCCCAGCCCTTTGTGTTTTTTCTTTTTTATTTTGAGACAAGCTCTCTTTAAATCGCGGAGTTGCTCAGGCTAGGCCTGAATTTAGGATGTTCCAGCCTCAGCCTCCCAAGTGCTGGGATGACAGGTGTCCACCACTGCACTTGGTGCAAGGGTGGAGTTTAAAGTGGAGCTGAGGGCCAGTGGTATAGCTCAGCGGACTAAGCGCTTGCTTAGGTAAGCACAGGGACCAGGGTTTGATTCCTGGTTCCGCATGCCATGCCGGCCCGCCTTCAGGTGCACTGAGCCAGGGATGGAGTCCAGGCATGCTGGCGTGGGCGTCTGTGATCCCAGCAGCAGGGAGGCAGAAATCAGGATCACTATGAGTATGGGCTGCAAGTGTGACCCTGTACAAAATAAATAAATAAATGGGTGCGAAGGGGGGTGGTGGGAAGGAAGGCATTGTTTAGTACTTCAAAAGCTCTGAAAAGCTGATTTGAGATGGTCACCAAAAAGTGACCTCGTTCACAGGGGTAGGAATTGAGAGAGAAGCTGCCAGACAAGAACAGCTGTGAAAGCGTTGGGAATAAATGAATCTAGCTCTGCATAAGAGACAGGGTACTGTTCCACTGACAAAGCCAGGCTGATAATCCCTCTGGGAGGCCAGGAGCCTCTCACACTGTGCGGGTCCTCATGCTCCCCGAAAGGGCCCTCTGTTGGGCATTTGTTGCGCTCTCTCTCTCTCTCTCTCTCTCTCTCTCTCTCTCTCTCTCTCTCTCCTCTCTCTCTCTCTCTTCCCCCCACCCATGTCTTTTTGTCCTGCTTATTATCAGCTTCCCTCCTCTCAGAAAGTGTTCAGAATATTTGTTCAAGTCAAGCAGGAAACTGTGCATTTCCCAGGCACTGAGTTAAGTGTGTACTAGGGGCAGCTAAAGGTGCTTAGTTCAGATAGGGAAGGAGATTCTAGTTTTTTGTTTCACCTACTTCATTGTTTCGCTTCTACCTTCTCCGCAGCTCACACAGCTTGGCTCTGTCAGGATGGGAAGAGACCAATCGGGCTTACTGAACGTGTTATTATTGTTGGCTGGCTGATTCTATTGTCCTCCAGCCGGAGGCCCAGCGGTCCGGTCTCTCCCCTTCTCCTGCAAAGACACAGCAGACCTGCAGGGGGCCTCAGAGCTCCCTGCCAGCCAAGGCACTGGGCTGGTCGTCTTTAGCTAACATTATCATTTATTTAAACAGAAACAGTAGCCACCGATCTCGTTACATAACATCGCTGGTGTCCTAGGGTGTTAAACCAATGGAGAATCTACACTGCAAGAGCGGTGATCCAACAACACAAATATTCATGACACAATATTGCAGAATTATAACAAGTTTTAACTTTCTAGCTCCTTATAGAACTTCAGAGCTGGAAAAGAGGAGAAATCATTTTACTTCAACTTTAGCCATTTATTTTTGTACCTATTTATTTATGAAGGGCCCGGGCTTGAACCCAGAACCTCACCACATGCTAAGCATGCAGTCTCCTGGTGATCTACCTCTTAAATTCACAGTGATTCTCCTGTCACTGAATTCACAGCCTCCCCAATACTGGGGTTACAGGTACACACCACCTCAGCTGGTTCTTCATTTTAAATGATACAAATCAATGCCTTAAGGAGACAAAGAAACTTGTCGAGGACAGAGATCAGGGCTAGAAACCAATCTCTTGATAATCAAAAAATGCCCCCCCCCCCCCTTTTTCTTTTTGGTTTTTAAGACAGGGTCTTGATGCATAATTCAGGCTGCCCTTGAACTCACTATGTGGCCAAGGCTGGTCTCGAATTTTCAGCAATTCTCCTGCCTCAGCCTCTCCAGTATATGCTATCATCCTGGCCTCACAACTTGTTAGATTAAAAGACAAACCTTTCTTCTTTGTGATTCTGGTCTAAAAACATTTTTTCCTCCATGATTTACTTTCCAGTGTAATCCATAGCAAATAATGACAATGCCCTTATTTACCCTGAAAGTGAAACTCAAAGACGCATAACTACTAATGGACCGGAGGAGTGTTGTGTTGTTTTTACTAACATTGGGATTAAATTCACGTTCAGCCATACAGTGGGCCCTACACTAACTGGACACAATTCTGTTGACCAAATAAAATACACAATTCGCTGCCCAGAGTGAAGAACTGAGTGACCACCTTGGGTTTCCCCACAAACCAGTGTTGGGAAGGGCGCTGAATTCACGAGGGTCCCCTGCAGAGTTTTACACCCTGGTAGCTGCTCAATAAAACATGAGTTTTCTTGTCATTATTTTCTGTTTCCTAAAATGTCAGTAATAACACGTGGTCCCCTCGGGGAGCTGTCGAACCCGTCAGTGGCTGGGTGAAAAGGCTGACCTGCTCTCTTCCTTCGCCCTAGCCAGCATTCTTTACCAAATTGACCTGTTTTCCTGCTGGCAGACTCTGTCCCACTCCACCCACCTGGTGCCTCCCTAGATTTCCCGACTGCCCAGAGCTTATTTTTTAACCTGTTCTTCCTTGAAAAGCACCACCCCACTGACCCAGAATGTGGGCTCCGCCCCTCTGGCCACCTTGACCATTCTACTCTCCTGGTTAGCTCTCCCTCTAAAAGCCTTCGTCAGCCGGCAGCCACGGGGTCTTCCAACGCCCATTTCCTACTTCTAACTCTCAGAAATGACTCCTAGCAGGAGTCGAGGGGAAAGCGTTTCTTTATAGAACTGGATGGCTCGGTCTGTTGGGACTAGCACGATCTTATTAAATGCAAGGGTTCGGGATCTGAGGGCCACTTCAGCTAACCGAGCTCGGGTTAGGACGGGTAACGAGCGCCGGGGCACTGCTATCCTGGCTCCGTACCCCCCCGCTGCCCACCCTAGCCCCTTCCCCGCTCCAGGTCCTGGGAGCCCCAATCTGGATCTGGAGACCAATCTCAAATCCAAACCAGCTGTCCTCCGCCAGGCTCGGGAGCCTAGCCACCTTCGCCACCCTTTCTCCCTGCCCTCTCGGCGCCTGCCCGCAGGACCCCGCGCCGCAGCACCCTGCGCACCCGAACCGGCCGGGGCAAGGGGTGGGGGCTGGGGTGGGCGGTAGGAAGCAGGGGCGGAGTTCCGTCCTCCGCTGATTGGCTCCGCGCGGATGGGCTGCGGCCGCGCCGGGCCAACCCGCAGCGTGTTGCTAGGTGCCGGGCAGAGGGGATAGGCGCGGGGGCGCGTCCGTCACGGGGCAGCCCCCGGCCCGGACCGGGAGGGATGCCGAGTGGCGGCAGCGGCGGCGGCGGCGGCGGCGGCGGCGACGGCGGCGACTGTGGCTTTAAGAGCGCTCCGGGATCCCGCGAGCCAGCCGCGCCGTCCTTGGCTGCTGCGCACCCCGCGGAGCCGAGCCCGGCGCTGGCCGGACGGGGCGCCTGCTACCGGGTGAGCGCGGCGGGGCGCGCGTGGGCGCGGGCTCGGGCCCCGGTCCCGGCCCTGAAGCCCTTGCAGCCCGGCTCCCGCGCGCGGCGCAGCGCAGCGCCCCGGGCCCGCGGCGCGGTCCTTCCTGCGTGGGGTCCCCGCGGGTCCCGGGCGCCGGGGGCGGGAGCGGGCTCCGAGCCACGTGACCGGTTTGTTTACAAACAGCGCGGCGGACGCGGGCCGCGCGGGAGCCGCAGGGCGGGCCGGGCGGTGGAGCTCCGGGCGGCGGCGCCGCTGTCACCCGGCGGTCCCATGGGCTTGGACTCCGCGGGGTCGAGGAGGGGGCCTGGGACGCCCTCGGGCCCCTAGTGACGCCGGGTCTCCCTCGGCGGCCGTGGGATCGGGGGCGCCACCCGCGGTGGGGGACCCGGCGCCCGCCAAGTCCCCGGAGCGCATCGCCAGCCCTGGCGAGGGGCCGCAGCGAGGTCGGGGCCCGCGGGGTGCGGGGCTCCGGCCGCATCGCTTCCCTCCCGTCCCGGGCCGGGCGAGGACACCTGTTCCCGGGGATCTCTTTCCAGGGCGCCGCCGTGCCCGACTTCACTCGGTGCCGCAGCAGTTTGTTTCTCCTGCCCGCCGCGCCGACCTTTCCCACCGTGGCCGCGGAGGTCGGCGCTCGCAGTGCCCCCCACCCCCGCGCTGATCTCTCTCCCCGCGGCGTGGGAGGCTCTTCTGAGCGAATGCGCCTTTGGCGGCGTGAAAGGCCACCAGGGCCGCGAGTGGCGTTTTCCTCACCCTTCCTTTTCTGTTGCTCTCATCTATTCCAGCAAGATTGAGCATTAAGGAGGATGAGAAGCGCCTACCCAGTACCCACTTACAGTACGTTAGCGGTGCAAGGAATCCAGGGGGCTGAGGAGTACATCTCCTCACTAGCTGCTCTGCGTGGGACCTGATGCCACTTGCGTGATGTTCTCCGGTGGTCTCTGGGTTCTGGCGGCCTGCGACAGACTGGATTCTCCCTTACCTGCCTTTGCTTTTACCCCGTCTCTTATCACTGAACAAGCAGGTGTACCTGACCAGAGCTCTGTCGGTTCGTTCCACTCTTAGCACTGGAGGCTGTCTTGTCTCTGATGGAGGGACGTTTTCAGTCTTCTCAGACTCTGTGATAGATAGGAATGGCCTCAAGTTCTTTTCCTTGAGAATGGGCCCAACCTGAGAGCCTTGTAAACTTAGTCCTTTGGCATCTTGTGTCCCCAGCGCCATGAGAGGGTGTCTGCAGCAGGACTGGAGTGGGGTCTTGGGTTCATCCCCTTCCTCATTTGGGCTTTTTCCTATCCGGTTAGGATTCAGTGACACCATGTCTCAGATCGGCCCTTGATTACTGTTTGAGATAATCAAGTGTGGAGTTAGGGATGGAAAATAGAAAATAAACACCATGTGCAAGAATGCTATGTTTCTTCTTTCCTCTAGGAGCATGACTTTCAAACTTTGAGTGGGATCCACCGTAAGGGATACATCTGACAGCACTGTAGCCCGGGCCACAACATAAGTTCCAGGAAACAATAATTATTACCTTTTCTACTTACAGTGTGCTCTACTTAATTTAAAAATTAAAAAAAATTCATCTGCTGGTCATGACTCATTAATTTTATTTCCTAACCTAATAGGTCATGACCCACAGTTAGAGAAACATCAGTTTGGGACGGAGGTCCCCAAAATTAAATACATGTAAACATGACACTACCTCGGTAGTATCCAACAGTACAGTTTGTAGGGCCATTCAAGAGTTATTTACAAGTAGGGCACTGGAATCTGCATTTGAAATAAGTATCCGTGAGGTTATGATGCAAGGTGATTGATTAGAAACTGTTGCGGCCGGAGTTGGTAGTAATAAATGACCAGCACGAACTTGATATGAAGTGCAGAAGTCAGGTGTATGGCCCACACTCCATCCCCAAGGTCACTCAGCTGCTGATCACACTTAGCTTGGGTTTTGAAAAGTCTAAGGGCACGGGATAGTTTGTTTTCAGCTGCCATGCAGCAGCAGTTAGCAAAAGACTGGCAGCCCTCCCTTCCTGCTCCACCCCAGCTCGCTTGAGGGCTGCTGCTCCGTGCTCCCTGTAGCTGGATGTTTCTAGGTGCTTGGGGGCTGGGGCTGGGAGGAGAGCTGATGAGTTGCTGTTCTGTTCACAGATTAAGTGAGTTTTCCTTGTCATAATGATGTTAATGGTTTTGAAACAGCAACCCTGTCATGGTTCCCCAGGGGATTAACAATTGGCTAGCAGAAGGAAGGGTTGATTTTGTTTTATGTCTGCACTGTGTAGCCTGGGGGGAAAGGCAGGCTGGTGGCTTTGTTTTTATTTAGGGGGTAGGGGAGTCAGGGCTTGTCTGTGAGAGTTAGTAAGAGACTGCAAGTTCCCACATTGCATTGGCTGCTTAGCTTTGGTTCCCCGGGCAGCCCAGCTCCTGTGTGCAGGTAGATCTTGTTAGTCATCCACTTTCTGATGCTGATACCTCTGCCTTTAAGCATAAACACAAACACCTGATGCAGCCATACATTCGCTGTTTTCCCCTCCTACTGTGTCCAAATATGTTAGTAGAACAAATTTCTTTGAATTCATTGAAGCTGCAATTTAGTTTCAAAAAAGGACTCAATATTCCAAATGCAGAATCAACTGTGTTCCTTTTTGCCAAAGGTGTGCGCTTTCTTTGGGGACATTCGTTGTGAGATTGTGTAGGAAATTAACTTCAGTCATGTTAATTTGGTTAGCAGCTCATACTCAGAATGTTTAGGGTGGATGTGGAAAGCCAGAGAGCAACAAAAACATGGCAAGAGATAAGGTATGGTAGGATAGGAAAAGCAGAGGAAAGAGATGTTTGGGGAGATGCAAATGAAGGAGCAGGATCAGTTCCCTTTGGAATTAGCTCAGCATTTCCCTGGGGACCATGAGCTCAACCAATAGGTGTTCAGGCAAGCTCTGGAAAATGAAGAGGCCATTGCTTTGTATGTTGGCCTGCAGTGGTAGAAAGCCAGCCAGGGCCTGCAGGCTAAAGCTGTTTTGTTAGAGTTGACAGTTTCCAGTATATTATCCTTAACAAAAGGCTCTGCACACTGGACTCTGTCAAGGATTGCACCTGCCTGAATCTCCCTCGGAGCTGTGGATAGAGGGCTTAACAGTAAGTCAGTGTGTGCTGCTGCTCTGTTTCATGTCCTTCAGATATCACTCAGCCCCTTGCTCTGGAGGCTGTGTGCTGCCTCCCTTGCTCAACCTCTCCAGTCCTCTGGCTTTCCTTCCTGGGCCTTCTGGAACATGCTATGGGCCTTTGGTCATAGGCTTTTTCTACTGTTAGTTCCCATTCCAGGATGGCCCTTCTCAATTTTTGTGTGACTGACTCCCTCTTACTAGGGTCTAGAGGATACAGCCCCCTCCTCCTGCCTTGCCTTGACTTTATGGGTTTTTTTGAGCACTTGAATATTATCTGAAACACGCTGTCTCCTTGTTTAGTGGGACAGAGGATTGAGAACTTTTCTGAATTGCTAAATGCTGACAGTATTGAGTGACACTTGGGTAAAATACCTGTTGGTTGAATGAATGAATGAATACAAGAGCCAAAATGTAGTTTCTTTTTTTTTTTTAAATTGTATTTATTTGGAACAAGGTCTCACTACACAGCTCAGACTTACAGTGATCTCCTGTCTCAGCCTACCCAGCACTGGGATTACAACTGTGCACTGCCATGCCCAGTTTCAGCTGACTTGGCGCATCCTGGGTGGGGCCGTACCTGGAATTGAACCCAGGTTCTTGCTTTCCAGGCAGGCACTTAGACCACTGAGCTAACTCCCCAGCCCTAAGTTGCTAGAGTAGCAAATATTTTACTTTTAGGGAGGAAGAGAAAAACAGTTGTTTTCTCCTTTTTTCCTGGGTTAAGATAATATTCTCTATTCCCAGCATGTTGGGAGGCTGAGGCAGGATTGCAAATTTTAGCCCATCTTGGACAATTTAGTGACTTAGTGAGACCCAGCCTCAAATCAAAACATGGAGAAAAGGGCTGGAGTTGAGGTTCAGGGTGAAGGCCCTGAGTTTAATACTAGTACCCCCCCAAAAAAAATCTCGGAATCACTTTCTTTTGCAACTTGTGCTTTAAACATATCTTTCATCCCTTTATATCATTTATAGGTTGCCCGACTCTCCAAGAGCTCTGTTATCTCGCTGTAGTAACAACACACTCCTCTTCCACTGACCTTATTGGAGGCTGCTCCTGACAAACATTAGCATTTCTATCAGTAGTCACATTTCTTCAGTACCGGGAGGCACTAGGGTAGGGTCAAGAGCCTGGGCTTTAGAATCTGAAAGAACTGGATAATTAGCTCTGTGACCTTGGGCAATCTAAAATTCTGTAAATCTTTGTTCCTTATTTGTAAAGTGGGACTAGTAATGGTTCTTACCATACAGGAGTTATGGGAGGATTAAGTGAGAATGCAGGGAGACCAGGCACAGAGCCTGGCACATGAGAGGTGGCTTGTGCTAGCTATTAATAACAGCACCTAAGAATAATAGTTGGAATCTTCTCCATGCTGAATCCATTGAAGGGGCAGGAAGGGGGAGGGGCAGGCATCAGATCTTAAATTGGTACAAGTTAAATGAAGATATAGCACTTAAATGGATCAGAACCTCCCCAACTCTTCACAGACACCCATTTGAAAGAAGTATTATCCGTGAGAGTTTTCACAAAGCTGAGCTTCTACCTGTTCCCTGGCCATTTTTGGTTTCATCCCTGATGAAGCTGAGGTGAGCAAAAGCTACATACTTAGGCCATATTATTTCAGCGTCTCCACAATTGTTTTCACTGAGGTAAACTTTTTTGTGTATATATATGTATATATTTGGTACAGGGTCTACAGGGTCTTACTACGTAGATCGGACTTGTAGTGATCCACCTGTTTTCAGCCTCCTAAGTGCTGGGATTATAGGCCCGAGCACCACTGTGCCCAGTCTATTTGTGTTTATAGGACACCATCAGAATTAGCTCTATACACCTTGTTTCTACAGTTCTTTGTGTGTGTGTGTGAGTGTGTGTGTGTGTGTGTGTTTTTTTCTACAATTTTAGAGACTGATATTATTGAAGTCTAGCTGCATGTCACTGAATGTGCCCTTTACTAAGTGCAGGCTCTGGACATGGTAGGAATGCTATAATTGCAGCTATTGGGGAGATTGAGGCAGGAGGCTCGCACCATCATGGGCAACATAGTGAGACCCTGTCTTTAAAAGTAAAATAGGGCCAGGGAGGTGGCTCAGTGGAATCAGTGCTTCCCTGGCAAGCGCAAGGGCCTGAGTTCAAATCCCCAGTTCTGCAAAAAAAAAAAAGTAGAATAAAAAGGATGGGCATATAGCTCAGATTTAGCTTGCTTGTCTAGCTTGTGCAAGGCCTTGGATTGACTTCTCAGTACCATGAATATAAAAAAGTTCACGGGAGAACTTATTTTAGAACATAGTACCAGAAGAGGCTTGCCTTGCCCAAGGAGCTGGTATGCTTTTTTTTTTTTGTGGACAATTTGAAATTTATATTTCTCTTTTTGTTTTGGCTTTTAGGAGATAGGAGGCCAAATTTGCGGCTTGGTTTTAGTAACTGTATACATAGTGCCCTGCATCTAACTTTTTCCAGTGTTAACTTCATACTCTTTATTTTTCTTTTATTTACCAGCCTTCACACTGGGCTTCATCCCTGGCCCCTTTCTTATTTTTAAAATGGGTCCTGCTAAGTCACAGAGTTGCCCAGGGTTGATGTGAACTTGTAGTCCTCCTACCTCAGCCTTGCACTGCGCTGGGATTACAGCTGTGCGCCTTGCCTGCCTTTTTTTTTTTACAAGCTCAGTATGTGCCAGTAGAGATCTCAACACTGAGGCTTAGCCAGGCAGAAGAGACTTGCTTCATGTAGCACTCAGGTGGGCAGACCACAGCCTCTCAACCATCCCTTTTGTTCCTCCAGCCACCTGCAGTCCTGCACCCAGACCGAGCAGTCCTTGTGCTCCTCCCTCCGGAGAGACAGGACAGTCAGTCCTTGCCCTCTGTCTTGAGAATGTGGTGTGTCCAGACTTGATGGCAGTGATCAGAAACTAGATTGCCAGCTGAGGATAAAGTGAGTGTAGCATTTGTTGGAGTTCCCTGCCTGCATCTCCCTGGGAAAAGATGGTTTGGTCCACAGGGGGCACTTGGGTGCCGCTGGAGGCTCAGACACAGTCTTGGTCCTTGTACCAAAAAAGTTTTTTGTTTTTTTTTATGTTTTAAGACAGGGTTATCTCCTGTAGCCCAGGCTGGCCTAGAATTGAAAGCAATCCTGCTGCCTCAGTCTCCTAAGTGCCACCACGTCCTGCTTTGTTTTCTGTTTGGGAGAATTGTACATGTGTCAAGGGAGCTAGGCTTGGGCAACATCTTGCCATGCACAAATGTTTTGATTTGGAGCCGGGCGTGGTGGCGCATGCTTGTAATCCCAGCACTCGGGAGGCTGAGGCAGGAGGATTGTTGTGAGTTCGAGACCAGCCTGAGCTACAAAGTGAGCTTAAGGCCAGCCTGAACTGCATAGTGAGACCCTGTCTCAAAAA
>PVKA01042489.1:0-10134 GCA_004027165.1 Ctenomys sociabilis | reverse complement strand
TATTGTAATGTAGTCCACGGATATAGCTCAGTCACCTCTTGGACATCTGCGTCATTTCCATTTACAGGCAACTAAGAATAAAACTGCCATGAACGTTCACACAGAAGTCTCTAAACACACACATACCCTCTTAATTTGCTAAGTGCCCCGAAGCTGATTTCCGCGGTGACCACCGCCTCACATACCCATCGGCAGCGTACTGGCGCTCTAGTCGCTCCTTATCCGCAGCCACCTTGCTATGCACAGTCAGCGTCTAAGGGGCTTCTTACTTGTTCCTGGCGCAGAATGAAGAAAGGAAAGGCTGACTTGGTGCACAGTCAGTGGAGGCTTTATCCGTGCTCCTCTGGCCCCCAGGCAGACAGCTCCAGCAGGGGAGGGAGCAGCCCTGCGGCCTCCAGCGGGCCCCTCTCCTCTTTGTGCTTTGACTTCAACGCCGGCGCTGCTCCGGGAAGCGCGGGCTCTGAATACCAAGTTCCTCAAGAAAGAGGTGCAGGACCCTCCCTCGATCCCTCTGTGTACTCTTTATCCTGCCTGGGCTTACCTAAGCGGCCCCGAGCGCTGTCACCCCGCGCCGGCCCTGCACACCCTGGGAGCAGGGCCTCCGTGCCCTGGGAGGGGGAGAAGCGCTGAGCTGACCCAGCCAAGCTTCCAGCACCCGGGGCAGGCGCCGCGTGCCAGGCACCACGGTCAGCCTCTGTTCTAATCACCCTGTGAATATGTGTGGTGTGTCATTATGGCTGTAATTTACATATGCCTGAGGACTAATGAGAGCGAGCATTTTTCCGTGGACTTACTGGCCACTTGTATACCCTGTTTGTAAAACATCTGTTTAATGCCAGGCGTGGTGGCGCATGCCTATAATCCCAGCACTAGGGAGGCTGAGGCAGGAGGATTGTTGTGAGTTCGAGACCAGCCTGAGCTACAAAGTGAGCTTAAGGCCAGCCTGAACTGCACAGTGAGACCCTGTCTCAAAAAGACAAAAAGTAAATAAATAAATAAAACATCTGTTTAAATATTTGCACTCTATTATTGAATTGTCTTTTCCCACTGACTTGCAGACACTCTTTATATACTGTAAATATAATATAATGTGTGTATTCTATCTTCAATGTATGCTCATCAAAATGAAATAGCTGTATCACTTAGGTATCATTTTACCTAGCTTGTATCCCTTAATTCTCAGTCAAATGATGCTAATATTTCTGCCTTCTCTTTCCTTTCTTTTTTTTCGGTTGGGAGGCTCAGCTTGCCCTTTGGGCAGGGCTGGTATGGCATGTGGTGCCGGGGATCAAACCATGGCCCCCTGCCCCTGCCTAAGCTTGCCTAAGCAGGCACTTTAGACCATCTCTGCCTTTTCTATATGGCAACAAATTTCCCAAATATGTATGTCCTTGTCACATCTATGTTTTGCAAGTATGAAAAATAGCTGACCAAGTAAGCTAGAGGACTCTTCCCTTGAGCCAGGGAGATAGGAATTACATGATTTCCTGAGTCAGGAAAGCAAGTGGAGGCGTCTCATTTTATTGTGTCATCCCACTGTGGGAAGATAATTTGTTTTTCAAAAAGACGTCACCCAACATTCCCTGGGTGTATCACTAGAAGAAAGTGATCTGTCCTCTTGAGAAAGTGAAACTTGTTGGATGCATTAGTCTCCAAGAAGACCCTTCCTCAGCGCTGGCCATGGTAGGGTGAGCCTTGTGTGATTGCTCCCTGGCTCTCAGGCGCACACTAGCTCTAGCATAATCTACTAGGCCACTGAATGCTATCGTGGAAATGCAGGGCTGAGGTAGATAGAAGTCTACTGACCAGTCCTGCGCCCCTGCAACAGGCGCAGTGGCAACCTCCTTGTTCTCTTGCTTTGTGAGCAGGAAGGGATCCACCCGGCCAGCAGAATGAGAACCTCATCCAGTGTAGTCTCCTGTACCCACGTGTTTTACCTGCTCCACCTCCATGGCAAGGGGTGGCCCCTTCACACTGGCCTGGCCTGCCAGTGCCTGACTATCATTCTACCTTGGAAAACAGCCTTGGCTAGGAATGCAGCCATTGGAGCCCAGGTCCTGATTCCGTCCTCCAGGAGCTGTGTGGCCTAGGACAAGTCTCTCTCTCTCTCCTAGAATGGACATGTCTCCTTGGCTTGTGAATGTGTCCTTGTGACTCAGGAGCTTGGGTAGGGATTAGGAAGGTACAGGTGAAGTTTAAGTTTCAGAAAATGATGTGTTTGGCTCTGCTCTCAGAAACCCAGTTGTTGTCTCTGCCATGACACATTGCAAGACACAGCACAGTTGTGTAGTGTTCCTGCCCAAAACGCATGTGCTGAGTCCAACCATGAGGAAGAGCTAGGCAGGCCCAAGCCCAGGGACACTCCCCATAACTGGCGTGGACTCTCCAAAAGTATCAGCGTCATGAAAGACCAAGGAACTGCTCTGGACTAAAGGAGACAAAGAAACAGAGCAACTAAATTCATTGTAGGGTTACAGAATTTTCTTTTGCTATAAAAGATTTTATTAAAATAGAATGAAATTTACAAAGTTCTTAGTGTTGGTGTCCTGATTTTTTTGTGTATGTTTATATAAGAAATAATATAATGTGCATGGTTAAGCCTTTGAAGCCAGGTGTTATCCCGAAGCTCAGGTGGCTAAGCCCGGAGGATTGCTGCAAGTTCAAGGCCAGTCTGAGCTACATAGTGATTTCAAGACTACCCAATGAGAGCAGTAGAGCTGTGTGTGTGTGTGTGTGTGTGGCAAATATATCTTTCTTTTTAGGAAAACCCACTGAAATATTTAGATATAAAGGGACATCACATCTGCAATTTACTTTCGAAACAGTTCAGAAAAGATGAACATTTTATTTTTAGTGTATTTGTACGTACATAAAGTGAGATAAAGATGCAAATGGAAGGTAACATCAGGAAAACTGGGTTAAAGACCTATAGGAATTCTTTGTCCTGCTCCTGTGACGCGGCACAGAGAAGGTGGCCAGGGGTTGCTCCTTTGCTCACCAGTGAGTACAACCGCTTGTCTTTTCTGAGCACTTCTAAGGTGCCGGATGATCTTGCTGGACCCGTGGCTGCCCCATCACAGGATGTCACAACGCCACTTTGCAGAGAGAGAATTTGACGTCACACTTGGAAAGTGACTTCCCAGCCTGAGGACTGTATGTCAGAGAGCTAGGGTGGACTTGAGCCCTCACTGAAAGAAAGTCACAAAACCTCACACACTACCTCTGAGGCTGTGCAGGAAACCTGGCTGCTTTATTTTTTTCAGAATACAGAACTAAAAAAAGAATACAGAACTAAATTTAGTTCCATTCAGCTTGAGACTTGGTGCAGTCCTCTAATCTAAACGTCCACGTGAGATTTCCTGGGTGCAGAGAGGTGGGCTCTCTTTGCTCTAATTCCTAGCATGTTCCAGTTCCTCCTCTTCTCCCTCAACCCTCTCAAACGGTGCATCTGGGGAAAGGTGAGGCAGCTGCCTGGCCTGGTACTGGCGGGCATCTGCTGGGGGCTGGGTGGCTTGGCCTGGCACTAAGACAAGCACTGGCTGTCCACTCTAGCCAGCTGCTAGGGAGCTGCTTCAGCCTGACTCCTCAGAGCCTAATGGTGACACCAGATCAGTGTCACCTCAAAGTCTCCATGTGGCTCAGTAGATTACTCAGGGTTCCTCAGTAGCCTCTTTCTAAACCCCAGGCTTCCACTCCCACCATGAACCCATATCAGGGTTCCTAAATGAGTTTCCTGGCCCTCAGGCATGTGGACCACCAAGGAACCAAGAAAGGAAGGCTGGCTTTGTGTTTGGGGTCAATCAGTGCCCCCATGCTGGTTGGTAAATAGCTGTTCCCAAGCCCCTCTGAAGCCGCCTGCTCCTCTCCAGCTATCTCTGTCTCAGACCAGAAACAGAGGGGTTAGCCCCTGACACAATAGGTGACCCCAAAATTGCCCCCAGGTGATGGTGGGATAGCTCAGCAGCATAGGTGCCCGCCTGGTATGTGCAAGGTCCTGAGCTGGATTCCCAGTACCAGAAAACAAAAACAGAACCTGCTCTTCCCACCACATCCACATTGCTGTCCAGAAGTTTCTTAAGTGTGCCTGCCCTTCCTTAGCCTGAACACATAGAGGCAGGATCTACCCATCCCCGTGTACCCAGCACTCTTCCTGAGAGCCTCAAGGGATAGTGGACAAAGGCCTTGATGTCCCTTACCTTAGCCACCATTCTGCCCAGTTTTGGCTCTGGCCCAGAGAAAAGATGGGCAGAGGCTGGAAAAGCAAAATCTCTTTCCAACCTCTCTGACATCAAGAGTGGCCATGGACACAGGGTCCGGAGAAAGTGCTGGCCTTCTTCACACAAGGCGTGGTAGCCAGCAACCAAGGACGTGAAGTCTTGCTGGTTGTATTATGACCCAAGAGGATCGCAGAGCTGCTTGCCCTGACACACTGGCTGCCTACCTCTAAATATTTTTATGTGAGAAAAATCAGTAAAGGCTAATTGTTTCTTGTTTGTCTCAGAAGTGTAATCCTGGGGGATTCAGGGTAAATAAACTACATATGTGTCTCTCTACCTCTCAGCTCTGTTCACGGTTACTGTCTCTCTACCTCTCGACTCTATTCATCATTTCTCCATGTATTCCTGTCCCGTGGACCCATAGCCCTGGAGGACACACAGTCCTCTTGGCTGCTACTTTGTGCTTGTGTGAAAATTGCTTCCATGAAATTCTTACCAAAACAATGAAATTCTTATTATCCATTTCACTGAGCAACCTTCTGAAGTGCTAAAATAGGAAATAAAGGAATGCAGAAAAATCCTTCCACTGTCGCCACTGTGCCCCCATTCAAACCCAACGTGCCATCTCATTCTGATGCCACGTGCTCATTACTGACTCCGCTGGTATTAACTTGCACTGCTACCAACTCATTATTAATATCAACTCATTATTATTGACTCTCCCGGACTCTGCCTTCCTTTTGCAGTCTTCCCATAGAGTCCTAATCTTCCGCTATAATAAGAGGAGACAGGAGGTTCACAGAGGCTGAGTAATTGTTCCGGAGCTGGACCTGGGCAGGACCGGAACCATTTACGGTAGCAATCAGGCCCACTCTCCCCAGGCACCTTCCTTCCCTTCAGCATCCCTCCTACACCCCGGAATTGGACCCAACCCACAGGGAGGAGAACAGAACAAAGAGGAGGCCGACATCCTGTGTTTTATTGGAGAGCCTGGTCCATAAGTAGCTACTCATCTTCGGGCTTGGGGGGACGCGTGGGCTGGAACAAGTAGGAGAGACAGCACAGGGAGGAATCCGGGCAGAGGTGCATGAAGGATTCTTGTCTTGTGCAGTATGTCCGGCAGGCCCCTTGGCCCTTCCAGCATCGTTTGAATTCAGTTTTCCCTGGACAGGAAGACCACAAATCGCAGAGCGTCACATCACTGGTCACAAGTTAGGCCACTGGTTAAGCCACAGTGGTCATAAGTTCTTTCTGGTCATTTGTTAGACCACTGATCATAGATGAAAGCTCTAGTTATAGTTTAGGCCACAGATTTCAGTTCCAGTCAGCTCACAGACCATAGGTTAAACCACTGGTTACAAGTTAGAGGCCACTTTCTTGCCCAGGTAACATAATGCACCAGGTACACCCTCAGCACTTTTCACAGCAACACTGCATCACTGCAGTTGGCATTATTACAACCCTTGCTATGCAGGTGAGGAAACAGGCCTCAGAGAGGTTGATAACCCTACCCCAGGTTACACAGCCATTAAGAAGCAGAATCAGAAAGGGCCAGGGAGATAGCTCAGTGACATAAGCACCTGCCTGGCAAGTACAAGGTCTCGAATTCAAACTCTGAAGAAGAGGAAGAGGAAGAAGAAGAGAAAGAGGAAGAGGAAAAAGAAGAAGCAGAAGCAGCAGCAGCTCAACCAGGAATCCAACTGAAGCTCCAGAGTCTGCACAGTTAACCATATACAACTGCCCCTGGCTTAGAGACCTTTTAATATTAATATTAGGTTATAGTCAAGGATTTCCAGCAGTAGGCCATGGAAAAGGTCAAATTTTAAGAGAATGGAGGCTTCGCTTGTTGCTTTTATAGTCTTGTGTTGCCGTGAACTGTTTCTCCTCCTGGAGGCCCCTCTGCCAAGCTACCCTGCCTTGACGCAGCTGATTATGGACTGAAAGCTCTACACATTGTAAGCTAAGTAAATCTTTCCTCCTGAGACAGAGAGACAGACAGACAGACAGAGAGGCAGAGAGACAGAGACAGAGAGAGGGGCAGAGACAGAGAGAGAGACAGAGACAGAAAGACAGAGAGACAGAAAGACAGAGACAGAGACAAAGACAGAGAGAGAGAGAGAGAGAATGGGTTCTATACTTCTTTCAAGTGGTCTTTGGTTATAGCATGGGCTGGTGCCCCTCCTTCTTTTATTCATTCAACAAACAAGGAGAACTTGTAATGTCTTGTCAATTAATATACTTTCCTTAAAGTAAATAAATTTATTTATTTATTTATTTATTTGCAATACTAGATATCAAACTGAAGATCTTACACATGCCAGGCAGGCATGTATGCCACTGAGCTATCTCCCTGGCTTCTAAATAAATTTGTAAAAAGAAAAAGAAAAAACTTAAGTTTTTTTGGTTGTCTTTTGTTTTTTGGTTTTTAGGTTTTTTGGCTGAACTGGGGATTAAACTCAGACCCTTGTACTCACCAGGCAAGCACTTATTCTACTGAGCCATCTCCCTGACCCCAACTGAAGTTTTTTTTGTTTTGTTTTTGTTTGTTGGTTTTTATGTATTTGGTAGAGGGTCTCTCTACGCAGCTTGGACTCATAGTGATCCTCTTATGTTTCAGCCTCCTCAGTACAGGGATTACAGGCATGTGCCACCACGCCTGGTCTCTGTGGCCAGCTCAGCACACCCTGGGGCAGGGCTGGCAAGGTATTTGGTGTTGGGGATCAAAACCTGCACTTGCCTAAGCACATGCTCAGTCCACTGAGCTACCTCGCCAGACCTAAAATTAAGATCTATTGAAAGTAAACATTAATGTTTAATTATTTGACTAATCTTTCATGTACATATCTATTAATCTGAACAACATATTTGACCATGAAAATATGTTGTACAACAACCACTGTTAGCAGGGCGTGGTGGCGCAGGCCTGTAATCCCAGCACTCAGGAGGCTGAGACAGGAGGATTGTTGTGAGTTCAAGACCAGCTTGAGCTACAAAGTGAGCTTAAGACCAGCCTGAGCTGCATAGTGAGACCCTGTCTCAAAAAAAGACCAAAAAAAAAAAAAATTGTTAAATTTTATTGTTTTAAAATTCTGAGCTGTGTCTATTGCTGTTTGTTAATCTGTTTCTGTCTTTGTTTCTGCTTATTTTTACTCTTTAAAATAAAATTTAAAATAAGTAAAAAAAAAATCTACCAACAAAGAAAAAAAGGGCCGGGGAGATAGCTCAGTAGACTAAGCACTTGCCTGGCAAGCGCAAGGTCCTGAGTTTAATCCCTGGTACCACAAAAAAGAAAGAAAGAAAAGAAAAAATAAAATACAATAATGGTTTAATAATAGTAAAATAATAAAATAAAAATTTAAAAATAAAAAACCAAGGAGAACTAGGGATACTATAATAAACAATAGGACTATAGCATTTACCATCCCTGAGGAAGGAAAAGAGCATAGGTTTTAAAAGCAGCAAATAAATACAATAAATAGTTTGTAATAACTTCCAGACAGGAATGATCGGAGTTCTGGGATGGCCTAGTCAAGGTGAGGCTGGATAGTGAGCTCCTCTGTTACCACAACATTTCAAGACACACGGCCTTGATCAGAGAGCCAGCGACACAGAGGAGCCAGGGCTGCGTGCAGCTGGGGGGCCAAGGCCTCCCCAGGCTCCCTGGAGCAAAGAGACTCCACATAATCCTCAGACGATGTCTTAGACCTACCTCCTCATGGGTTTTGCCAGCCCTGCTGACCGGTTCATCCTTCCATCTTTCCATGGAAGCCTTAGATGATACAACGTTGGCCTCAAACCTCTACCAGGCAAAAAGCCCACACTTGGAGAGCACGAGCAAGTGGTCTAACGATTCACTGTGGAGGGAACCCAGCCCAGCCCCGCCAGGTCCTAACCCTAGCTCTAGCACTTCGCAGCGGAGTAATGTGTGATGTTGAATTTAGACGCTCCATCTCTACAACCCTTTTAGAGAGTAATTCAAGATCATTTTCACATAATGCACATAGTAAATGGTCCATAAATAGTAATCAAGATTATCAAAATGGCAGTTTAGCAGCTGAAGCAACCCAGGCCCAGTCTAGGCCAACTCACTTTCCACATAAAGAATGGAGAGGACTTGCCAAGACCGTTGTTGCGCAGCGCTAGGTCTGGAAGCAGAACCCACGCTCTTAGCGGGCAGTGCTTGGACTACCCGCTCAGCACGCCACCATAGCTGAGCGTCCAGGCAGCCGCAGACCCAAAGGGCCCTCCTCCCCGGGCGGTCTGTCCCCACCCCCCTGGACTCGGCTTCCCACCTTCTCCTCACTCCCCAGCCAGCCACACTGGCCTGCAGGACGCCCCAGCATCAGCCCTCGGCCTCCGCCCCAGGCCCTTCGCCCTTGCTGCTCCCACCAGCCCTGGGATCCTCGAGCGATCCGGAGCTCTGCTCAGGCCCACTTTAAACAACAGGATGAGATCAGAGGCACGAACCTTGAATAACTCAATGGTGAGGAGCAGAGGAAACAACAAAACTAGGTTGGTCCAAGGCCCTACGTGACCCAGCTGGGTGATAAGTACATAAGGAATCTTTTCTTTTTCCATAGGGAATCTTTATATCATTTCTCATTGCTGTTTGAAATTTTCTAAAATAAGAAAGTTTATTTTTGAAACTGACATCATGACAGTATTTCTTTTTTTTTTGCATAAATTTAAATTTTTCCATAATAAAAACATTTTGAACTTGCCTTTTGGGACTGGGGATATAGCTCAGGGGTAGAGAATGTGCTTAGCATGTGCAAGGCCCAAGGTTTGATCCCAACACACAGGCACACACAGAGCCGGGATGGGGGTGCCCCTGTAATCTCAGCTACTGGAGGCTAAGACAGAGAGATGGAACATTTGAGTCAAGGCAACTTAGTGAGACCCTGTCTCAAAATAAAATAGAAAAGGCTGGACTGTGGCTCTGGGTTAGATTCCCAGTACTGCAAAAATGAACAAAACAAAGGCTCTGTTCATAATAGTTCTATTTTCAGATATACTTGAAATATTTTCCAAAGTAAAGTTGTTGGTTTTTTTTTTTTTTTTTTTTTTTTTTTTTTTTTTTTTTTTTTTTTTTTTTTTTTTTTTTTTTTTTTTTTTTGCCTTTACAATTCCAAAGTAAAGTTTTAAAAAGAGGCTTCCCTTGCCTGTCACATCAGCCTTCCTGCCCAGCACATGTGCCCTCAGGGCCCTCGCCCTGCCTTTCTCCTCTTAGCACCTGGCAGACCTAAGGCATTTTCTGCTTAGCTGTCTTCTTTCTACCAATAAAATGAAAGCACTCTCACTGTCAAATCTCACATCATTCAAAAACAAATGTTTTGTTTTGTTTTTAACTTACTCTTTTTAACTTTTTAATGTATTTAGTACAGGCTCTACAGGGTCTCACTGCACAGATCAGACTTGTAGCAATCCTCCTGTTTCCAGCCTCCCAAGTGCTGGGGTTACAGGCATGTGCCACCAGAACCCAGTCTACTTCGCCATCTCAGCATTCCCTGGGGGCAGGGCCAGCACAGCCCACCAGGGACCCAACTCTGGTCGTTGCATCTGCCTAAGCAAGTGCTTTAACCTGCTGAGCTATCTGGCCAGCCCAACAAATGTTTTTTGCATGATTATTAAGAGAATCCCATTTCAATCCCAGCACTTGGGAGGCTGAGGCAGGAGGATTGTTGTGAGTTCAAGACCAGCCTGAGCTACAAAGTGAGCTTAAGGCCAGCCTGAACTGTATAGTGAGACCCTGTCTCAAAAAGACAAAAAAAAAAAAAAAAAAATGAGAATCCCATTTCACAGACCAGGAGACAGGTGCCACCTGTGTGCAGCTTGCCATAAGTCAAAGGACAGAACTTAAATGCTGACCTGAGTGCCTTTCTGTCCTCTAGGACCAGAGAACCTGGGCATTCACACA
>PVKA01042488.1:0-17387 GCA_004027165.1 Ctenomys sociabilis | reverse complement strand
AAAAAAAAAAAAAAAAAAAAAAAAAAAAAAAAAAAAAAAAAAAAACTGATAGGAATTAGCAGCACAATCACCTCAGCTATCCTGTGTATATACTGACATGATTTTTCCCTTTTCTTTTTTTCCTATCTTTTCTCCTTTCCCTCATCTCAACTGTTTATTCCTTATGTTCAGTTTCTTTCCATTTTACTGTATCTGTTGTACCTTTCAGATTTTATTTATTCTTTCAGGTTCTTACATTAGGGAGACAACCATCATTTAGCTTTTTAAAATAAAAAAATAATCATAGTAATTCCTATATTAGTTTCCTGAAGTTATGTGATCACAAACTGGATTTTTGTGCATAGTCACTATAAAGTTAAAGGCATCTTAATTCATACCATTATATTATCTCAGTAGATATCAAAATATAACAGTATAAGTTTTTTTAAGTATGGAACGCTTCATGAATCTGCATGTCATCCTTGCAGGGGCCATGCTGATCTTCTCTGTATCATTCCAATTTTAGTATACATGCAGCTGAAGTGAGCACAACATTATAAATTTTATAACAAGCCAAAAACAAAAGTATTTCTTCCATATTCATAAAATCGAGGTCCACTATGATAGTTCAGTGGATTAAAGTGTCTGCTTAGGCAGAGCACAGTGGTTTGGGTTCGATCCATAGCATGCCCTGCCAGCCCCGCTCACAGGGCACATTGAGACTGGATTGAGAATGGGCATCGTGCCACATGCCTGTAATCCCAGCTCTTGGGAAGCTGAAAACATATCACCACAAGTCTGATCTACATAATGAAACCCTGTAGACCCTGTCCTAAATACAGAAAAAAAGGTGAACTTTTTTTTTTTAAACTTTTATTTATTCATTTGGTATAGTCTCAGCCTCCCCACTGCTGGGATTACAGGCATGTACCAACACGCCAGGCTTCAGTGGCCAGCATAGCACACCCAGGAATCCAGGGTACCCATGGCATATGGCATGTGGTACCAGGGATCAAAACTCGGTCCTCGTGTTTGCCAGGCAGGTGCTTAGACTGAGCTATCTCCTCGCTCCCCTAACGAAACTTTTAAAATGCCTAAACTGAAAAACTATAATACTAATTACAATACAGTAGAAGTATGGGTGATTATTCTTCTCTAGTACTAGAAACTATTAAAATGTCTGTTACTGTCTAAAATTTTAAAAAAGGGCCAGGCATGGTGTTACATGCCTGTAATCCCAGCACTCAGGAGGCTGAGGCAAGAGGATTGGTGTGAGTTTGAGACCAGCCTGAGCTACAAAGTGAGCTTAAGGTCAGCCTGAACTGCATAGTGAGACCCTGTCTCAAAAAGACAAAAAAAAAAAAATTAATTAATTAATTAAAAAAATAAAATAAAAAAAAAAAGGCTAATAAAACCCCCCAGTCCTCAAGCCCATAGAGCACTTTCTCTCTTATTTTCCTGTATAATACCAGTTCAGTCTACATCCCAAACTGGAAATCACTGGCTTTTAGTAAATCACAGCCTGGTCATTCTTATGTTGCTAGGTTTATACCAGTGGTGGTGAGCCTATTGCATGCATCACATTTTTCTTTCAAGACAAAAGATGTTAATGAATGAGGTGTATTGTTGTTGTTTTATGATACAGGGAATCACACTCAGGACCTTGCACTTGCCTGGCAGGCACTTATGCCACTGAGCTATCTCCCTGGAATGAGTTGGGTTTTTTTCCAAAAGAGAAGGAAAAAAAAAAATCAACCAGTGTTCCAGTTTCACTGCAGTGCTAAGCTCTCTGCAATGCATAAATGGGCTTGGGGATGCAGTGCAGGCCCTCGGTCTCTAAGGGTTCGCCATCACTGGCTAGTCCTAAAGCCACACCAGGAGCCGAGAAACTGGGACCTGGCCACACATCCACCTCCCTATGGGGCCCTCTCCTCCTCCCCTTTCTGGCCACCAGGAGCTGTGCAGCCTGGCCCATCACACTTCCCGTCATGCTGTTCTGCCTTGGAGCCTGAGGCCCTGACCGAATCCCATAAAATATGAGCTACATTAATCCTCTTCCCCTTTAAACTGCAGGTATCAAATGCTGCTCCTCACAGGGAAAGCCCACCAACACAGCCATCCTTAGAATAGGGATGAAGAGTGGCTCTGGCCGCAGAAATGCCTTCTAGCCTCTCCTTCCAGAGGTCATTGTCTCTTAGTTATCTGCTGAGACAACCTGAAAAGGACATAAGACAACTGCGCTTCTTTTGGAAGGAACGTCCCCAGGCACAGGAGTACACTGCAGAGAATGCATCTCCCTGTGCTTTGGGAAAAGAAAGGACAAAAGGGGACTGAGGGGGTGCCCAGGGGCAGGACTGCATTGACAGGGGAAAGGTGGGTGAGAGCCTCAGGCTCAGGCTCGTTCTCTAGCTCAGTGGGGCACCACACTTTGGTAACATTTTCCGCGCCCCCAACACTAACCCAAAGTGGAATCCTGGCGGTCACCCAGACAGAAGGCCAGAGCTCCTAGGCTGTGTGCCCACATGGCCCTACTTCCCTGTCCTGACACAGCTCTATCAGGAGAGAAACCCGAGGGCTACAAGAGAAATAGGCAGAAGTGCTAAGCCACAGCAACAGAACACACGGCTGGCTGCTTGCTTGTGCTCAACACAGGGCCAAACGAGCCTCAACCACAAAGCCAACCATCTGTCTGTTCTTCCCCTTCACAAATGGAGCTGTTAATGGGGAAGAGAGGAGGGCTAAAGGGAGGGAGGGAAATGGAGGAAGAAACCAAGTACGTCATGTACGGGAACAAAATCTCTATGGTGAATGTGATCATGTATATGAAGTGTGCCAACAAAATCTGATTGGAAAAAAATAGAGTTGTCCTTTTATTAGTGAATTGAGTTTTTGTATATTCTAAGTCCCGTATTACACAAAATTTGACTTTTCATCGAATCCATCTTTTTGTTTTGTTTTCTTTTTTTGAGACAAGGTTGCTCCTTACTGGAAGCCAGCCTTGGACTCCTGGGGACCCTCCTGCCTTGGGCTCTGGAATTATGGGTGTGTACTACCATGCCTAGCTTTTTTCATTTTCCTGCTGGCATCCAGTGAAGCACAAAGGGTTTCAATTTTAATAACACATACCTGATTTTAACAACATACAATTCACTCTCTTGTTCATTGTGCCTTTCTGCTGTGGTGTGATCCCTACCGCCCCAAAGACCACTCATGATGGCTCACTGTTTTCTCCTGCCAAACAAGCGCTTATTTTAGTGAGCTATCTCCCCAGCCCCAACTTTTTAAGTTTTATTGCTTCAAACTTTAGAAACTTCTTATGCTTCAAAGTCTGAAAGAGATTCTATTTTCTCAAGAAGTGGAAATAAAAGGACTTTTCTTATATATACAATCTATAAATGCAAACAGCTACAAATTTTTTTCCTTGTAAGTAATGTAGAGCAAGCCCCTGCATGACTTACTCCAGACTTGTTCAGGGAAGTCAGATGTGGTATGGAGCTCACCTCGACATGGGTGGGGGACAAGGACATGCAGATGAGCTACAGTCTCTGCACAGCTGCTGTGGACAGCTCCCCAGGCAGCCCAGAAGTGCTGCGGAGACCGCAAGTGGGACACAGTCCAGGCAGCCCTTCACACTGCTCCTGCTCCCACACCTGGCAGCCCCGTGAATCTCCATCTATTTAGTCCCACTCTCATGGTGCCATGTTAGAATTTAAGCTGACATTCCTACCATACTGCTTACCAGTTCCAATGCTGATTGTTAAAGAAAAAGGTGGGGCTGTATGTGCAGCTCAGTGGTCGACTGCACACCCAATACACACACAGCGCTGGATTTGATCCCTGGCATCAGAAAAGAAAGCAAAGAAGAAAGAAGAGGGAAAGAAAGGGGCAAGGAGAGGGGAGAAGACAGAGAAACTGGAACCCAAAGGTAAAGGCAGGCTTTTCACCTTGGGAGAACAATGTGTGCTACAAACCTGGTGCCTGCCAGTGGCATGGACTAAGAGAAGCATTTGCTCAGGCCAGAACTCTTGCCGTTTGATTCCCAGAGTAGAATTAATTAAGCAGGTTGCCCAGGGTTGCACTAACCAGAGAGAAGCCTTCCCTTCTGCTCTGCCTCTGTTCCACCATGTGTGGATGCAGCATGTGACCCTAAAAGAGTTGGCTGCCAGATCTCAGCCTGCCCAGAGTCAAGAGCCACGGTGAAACCTCTCTTCTTGAAAAGTTACTTGTTCTCGGGCATTTTGTTACATTCCCAGGAAATGGTCTAAGACAGAAAGATTAAAAGAGGGCTCCAATACACACTTCTCAGAGGATGAAATTAAAGAAGCAAAAAAATATATTGAAAAATGCTCCACATCACTAGCCATCTGTGAAATGCAAGTTAAAACAAAACTGAGATACCATCTCACTCCAGAAAGAATGGCTATTATAAAGAAATCAACCAACAACAAATGTTGGAGAGGATGTGGGGAAAAGGGAACCCTTCTTGACTGCTGGTGGGAATGTAGACTGGTGCAACCATTGTGGAGATCAGTGTGCAGACTCCTCACAAAAGTAAGACTGGAAATCCCATTCAGTCCGGCTATCCCCCCTGCTGGGAATTTTCCCGGAGGAACTGAAAACATCATATCATAGTGATATATGTGTACCTATGTTTATAGCAGCATTATTTGTGATAGGAAAATCTTGGAAACAACCAAGATGCCTGTCACATGAGGAATGGTTGAAAAAGAAGTGGTATTTTTACACAATGGAATATTACTCAGCTATAAAGAATGATAAACTTGAAGTATTTATATTGAAGTGGATGCCACTTGAACATATACTTGTAAGTGAAATAATTCAGACACACATGTGCAAATATCGCAGTCTTCCTAGTATAAGAAATCAAAAGAAATACAAATAAAAGGTATAACAACAACTAAAAAGAATTTAATCAGATAGTTGGGGTAAACTGAACTGCTTATGTTGCAGGGTAATAATCAGCTTCTCTTCTGGATGGTTAACAACCTACATTTGTAGATCAAAAATTGGAGAAATGGAATGGCTTGCAAGGTCAGCCAACATTTTGGCCCTAGCCTTTCAAGGTCAGTGAAGACTTGGGACACAGGAGAACCTGTACTGTAACATCATGGAACTCAGTTGTGCCCCAAATTTTCTGATCAAGGAGATTATGGAACCACAGAGGAATGGGATCGATGATCTATAGTGTGCCTAAGGAGAGTCACATGGAGAGAAAACTTTCAGGCTTTCATTGAGAGCAAACTGGTCAAGCAATGGCCATGACTCATCCACATGGCTGACAGTGACAAAGGATCTATAGAGTGAGATATGGGGTTACAGGATAAACCCTAGGGAACTTGACTGACCTCATCAGATACAAAAGTTACATTTTTTGTGATATAGGTCTTGCTTTATCTCGGTCTTAACCATCCAGCAGAAAAGTATAAAAATGAGGTATATAAAGTAAAGCCATAATAATATGCTGAGCTGTAAATGGCTCTAGTCAACAACTTCTGTGGATAACCCAGTACTGTTGTGGACTGCTGGACTGTGTTGCAGTGTTTCGCTGAATTCAAACACCAATAATAATTGAATGCCAATAGAATACCCATCTCTGACAGGACTAAACAAAAAAAAGGGGATACAAAGGAAGGACCACTCTGTACTTGTATATACAGAACAGTTAGGATATTTTCGCATAATTCCATGAGAAGGAAGATTTGCACTAATAGTGTTTGGACAGGATATCCTGTCTGCTTCTTGTACTATGGATAACCACTAGGAAGATAACAATGTAAAAAGTATTAATTATTGAAACTGTACTATAATTCAGCTTAAAAAAAAAGATAGGTATACAGCTACATTCTCTTAATTCAATTAGAGGCATCTACTCTAATAGTGTTTGTAAACAGAGTATCATATATGCACCTTATACAACAACAAAACACTACGAAAACAATGTATAATGTATTAATTATTGAATCTGTCCTACTAATTTGATTTGAAACTGTCTCATTGCTATTTGTTCTTCAATAAAATAAAAAGAAAAAAAGAGGGCTCCAGTTGGGTGCAGTGATACATGCCCATAATCCTAGAACTCAGGAGGCTGAGGCAGGAAGACCACCACAAGTTCAAGAGCAGCCTGGGCTATATAGTGAGTTCAACCTGGACTACACAGTGAGGCCCTGCCCACAAAAAAAAAACCAAAGTCATAAAAACAATGAAAGGGGACCGATGAGGTAGCTCGGCAAGTGCAGGGACTGCACCACACGCTGTGCAGCCCTGCCCCCAGGTGGGCTGAGCTGGCCACAGAGCACTGGTGTAGCGGCCTAAACGTAACCCAGGAACTGGGGAGGCCGAAGCAGGAGGATTGCCACGAGTCCCTGCTGCACAGAGACCCTACAACAACCAAATACATTTAAACTCTGCCCAGAGCACCTCAGCTACTGTAAAAGCCCAAAGCCCTCCCTGCTCCTTGTTTCACTCTGGATTTGGGGAAACCTTTGCTGCTGGCCGTGTAAATCAGAAAACTTATTTCACATCCAATGGCTGTGTGGCACTTGTGTTAGACTCTGTAATGTACCAGAGTGAGGTGGGGGGACTGCCCAGGGTCCAGCAAGGGAATTAAGCACCATCAAATGATGTTTTCTTCCTGTCTTTTCGAGACAGGGTTTCATTATGCAGTCCAGGCTGGTATGGAGCTCACTTTGTAACCCAGGCTGGCCTTGAACTCAAAGTGAACCTCCTGCCTCAGCCTCACAAGTGCTGAGATTACAGGCGTGAGCCACCCCTCAGCTCAACTGAGTGTTTTGCTTCATGGCTTCTCAGAATCCTTTCCATGCTTAGCCAGGGGTGGTGACACACGCCTATAATCTCAGCATTTAGAAGGTAAGACAGAAGGATTGCTGTGAGTTCAAGGCCAACCTGAGCTACACAGTGAGACTGTAATTCAAAAAAGTAAGAATTTGCCAAGGTCTTATTCTGAGGAAGTCTCTATTACTGAGAAGCTCTCCACAGCAAAGTTCAGGAGCCTGCACACCACAGGGTTCACTGAGCAGCACCAACAGGCTGGAGGTGAGGAGGTGAAGTGCTGTGCACTTGCACAGCATGCATGAGACCCTGGGTCTGATCTCTAGTACCGTGAACATGCACATGCATACACATACACATGCATGCGTGCGCACGCACACACACACACACACACACAAGCTAGAACCTGAACACACTAAAAGAAATTCTAAGAGTTAAAATTAACAAATATAGAATTCTGAAGACTTTACTTACAATTTTATTTTAACAAAGATGTTTAAAATGAAAAGTATTTTGTATCTAAACTACACATTAAATAGCAAAACATGGAATCTTGGCTCTCACCCGAATGGCACCCCAAGGGCACCCAGAGGTGTCACGAGGACTGTGGGCACCGCCGTGTAAGCCAGGAAGTTTCCAATCTGCCCAACTGCCACTGTGAAGAAAACCACAAGGACACACTGAGGTGAGTGAGGCTGAGCGGATCAGAGTCCTCTAGGGCCATGCTCTGCAAGGGCCTCTTCCCAGGCTCCAGGGGCAAGTGAGTCTGGGCTCCACCTGTGTGTCCACAGGAAGCAAACTGCACAGCTCCCCAGCCCAGTCAATCAGGGTGCAGTCCCAGCCCTGTATGGGACCATCCACTGCCACCAGCAGGGACTGAAGATGAGTGTGATACTGAGTATCCTGCACTCTTACTACATCCTTGGGTGTTGTTTATAAAATTAAATTACTAAATAATGTTTTAAAAATTTTGTGAGGAAGTCTACCAGATGGCCCAGGCTGACCTTGAACTTGTAATCCTCCTGCCTCAGCATCCTACATAGCCACCACACTCAGCTCTTTCCAGTACTCTATTTTTAACTGAAATGTACACAAACATTTTGCATGCTTAAGTAGTACCATGTAATGTCTTAGTGCAACGTGTCACATTTAAATCAGGCTAAATGTCTACCCACTAGGAAGCTGTCATGTCTTCTGGCTTTCTGAACTACCTAGGGTATGATCATCACCTACAGCAGTGTGACAATCTGTGGCATGTATGGCATTTGTGTCTCTTTTACGACAAAGGACGCTAACGTACAAGCTGTTTTCTCTAAATGTTCTTCAGTGTTCAGGTGCAGCTGCAGCCTTGGTGCCTTGTCATACATAGGTGGGTTTGGGCTGCAGTGAAACTTTCGCCTTCACAGCCCGAGTCACCCTCCTGTGCAACAGCTCAGCCTCTGTGCTCCTGGCTAACTGTACTTCTGCACCCAGGGACCAGCCACCCCACAAGTGGGGCAGAGCTCCCTCATGCTTCCAGGAAGTCCAGGGCGGACCTGCACAGCTGCAGGCAGCCAACCCAGCACCAGGCTTCTGAGGCGCAAGAAAACATTCCACCTGCATGGGACAGCCAGGGACTCCACCAGGATGGCCCTCAGGGCACAGAATCAGTCTCAGATGGCCAAGGCTTGCCTAGACATCAGGATGTGATAAATAAGCCATGACATTTCTGATATTTTTTTAAATTTTAAAACATACTTATTTATTTATTTATTTACTTGCTTGGTACAGGGTCTCCCTGTGCAGCCTGGAATCACAATGATCCTCGGTGTCTTGGCCTCCCCAGCACTGGGATTACAGGCACACACCACCACACCCAGTCTTGGTGGCCAGCACAGCATCTGGGGCTAGCACAGCATGTGAACCCAGTGCTTGCACTTGCCAAGTAGGTGCTTAGACTGCCCAGCTATCTCCTCAAGCCCTGAAATTTCTGATAAAATTGTGATTGATGTATTCACCATACTCCTGAGCTCTGATCTGATTACTTGTTTTTGTGTTATACCACATGATCTCCTCGGTTAAACAGATGGTGCTCAGTGAAAGAAGACATCTAACCGGAATTCAGGCACACCACCAGAAGGTGGCCAGGAGCACACCGGAGTTCTTCTGGTGTGTTCACACCAGGACAGTGGCCTGCACTCAGTTCCAGGCTAGCTGTGAGCAACAGCAGCCACTGTTCTCCCTGGAGGTCAGACATACCTTCCCTCCTCTCCCAGGAAGGGAGAGGACTGTCACAGTGTGCAGCCAGGAGCAGGGATGCCCTGCCAAGTGTCAGCACTGCCCTTACCCGCTCCCCAGCCCCCTGCAAGTGGCCAAGCAGACCTCCCCACACACTTACTTGCAATGGTGCCGGCCCACCATACAATGTCTGTTAAGTACGAGGTGCCTACAAAAGAATGAGAAAATGCTGTGTGAGCAGGTTTATAGGGTGCAGATGTCCACAGTGAGAGGCTGACAAGCTACACATTCAGAGCGAAGATCCTCAGGAGCACTGGAATGGAAAATAATGAGTGGCATGCTGTTTACTCACCCTATAAATAATCTTTAGTTATACACAGCAGGATGAGAAACCACTAAAAATGGCAAAGATATTTTTGCAACTAACTCAAGGCTGACCCAAGAAAACAAACAAAAGCTCTATAATGTTTTGTTTTGTTTTTTCCTTTGGCAGGATTAGGACACTAATTCTGCAAGTATTCCGTGGAGTAGAGTTTGAAATGCTCCCCAAGGAAATGCCCCACGTCCAACTCTTTCCTGATGGGAACTCAGTTTTGCTCACTGCTGGGGCAGCTTCACACATTCACTGTTCTCCCACTTACACCATAATTTCACTATCACAGGGCTCAAACACTTCCTGCTTAAAAAGCTACTCAATTTCTCCAATTCAGAATCATTCTAGGATGGCTCTTTCGTTGGCTTCTTGAGTACCATTTCTTCACCAGACCGCTCAGCATCCTGCCCCTCGAACCTTATCTCCCTTACGCCCTCCCTGCCTGGCCAGCCCAGCACATGGGACTCCTGCTCCAGGGACACGCGATGCAGGCGGCAGCCCCACACTCGGAGGCCCGTCTGTCTTTCTTCAGGTATGACACTATGCCTTTCTCTCAGAGGTCTTTCTACTGCAGATGGAAGTACCCAATTGTAATGAGATGTTTAATTCTCAGCAATTAAATCCACACTTTGGCATAAGTGACAGAGGAAGCCAACCTACTTAATGTCAGAGCAGAGCTACATGTATTTTTCATGGTTTGGGTTTTTTGCAAGGGGAACAATACAATATAGGACACATTTTATAATCACTCAAAGAATCATATGCAAGAAATCTTCCCACACACTAAAGACCAAAGAGCCAGCTGAGGGCCTGGATCCTAATATCCTGCATAAGTCCAGCTGAAAATGTAGAGCTCATAACAATGCCTCCCACAAGTCCAGCTGGAGGCTAGAGCCCATGACAAAGTCTCATGCTGGCCCGCTTCACAGATCTGCACTGAAAAGGCCCAAAGGTTAGTGGTGGAAGCTAGGAAGTCTATGCCAGCAGGATGAAGGATCTGTGCCAGCAGGCTGGGGGATCTGAACTGGAGGGAGGAAGCAACACTCAAGGTGAAAACTAGAGCTCCCCCATAGGTAACACAGCCATCCTCAACAACAGTGAGGTCCTGAGCTCCTCCAAGGACTAGGAAAACTGAGTTCCCATCAGGAAAGCCAACACAAGCTTGTCAGGAGACTGAGTGTGGACCATCTTCCCCTCTAGAGCCAGGAAGCAATGCTTAAGGCGAGGACCAGAGCTCCCCCAAAATAAACTGCAGCCATTCTCAAAAGCAACAGAGTCCTGTGTGCCTCCAGTGACAGGAATTGTTGGGGGGCCCAAAAAATGAAATTGATCCTATGTGGGAGGGCAGGGGAGGCCTCATCACCTTTTCAGTCAAGCTACTTCAGTATTAAGAAAAACATCCTTCCTGGACTTTGTAGCTATTAGTCAGTCACCACACACCCTTGGATTACATGTTACTAACTTCCCAAAGGTATAAATAAACATCCATATTGTCGCTGGAGTGGGGGTCTTCTTGCCAACCACGCATAGGAGTTGCCACCTGACCCAGCTCTTGTGTTCTTACCTATCTTTGCCTCATTCCTGCTGCCATTTCTCCCTGGGTAGAATGGATCACACTGAGACCCACGGCTCCCTACAAAGAATGGCCACGTTCATCAGGGAAGCCAGCATGGCACGACAAGATCCTACAGCAGAATAGCCCAAGAGAGCCAGCAGCTTCCAACAGCTTTTGCAAACAGCTTCCCTAGTAGCGTTCCAGGAGCTTCTCTGTTCCGCCTCTTACACTAATGGCAACAATCCTCAGGCGGGCCTCCCACACCTAGCACCACACTGTTCAAGTCAGCTGGGTGTAACAAGTTAACCACCAGTTAGCTATCCACTACAGTAATACAGCAAGTACATTAAAAATGATATACTACGTAGCAAGGAATAATAAGAGCTGAGTGCAGTGGCACCCGTAGCCCCAGCTACTCAGGAGGCTGAGTCAGGAGGATAGTCTGAGTCTAGGAGTTCAAGACCAGCCTAAGCAACATGAAACACCGTATGTCAAAGACAGTAACAACAAAAACAGAAAAGGAAAAAGAAAAAAGAAGTAGCCAGACACGGTGGTGTATGTCTATACTAACTCTGGGAGGCAGCGTGGTGGGACTGCACTAGCACAAAACTGCAGATCCTAGAAGAAAGCACAGGCTTGAGGTTTGCTTGTTTTTTTTTTTTTTTTTCCTTAATTCTTGATTTTTTGGGGGGCTTTTTTTTTTTAAATGAGTGAACATTGTTTTTTAGTTTTTCTGTTTTGCTTAGTTCTTATTTTTGTTTCTTCCTTCTTTACCATTCCTCAAAGCTTGGGTAATCTTCCTGTGCCCTTCAGCTATGCTTCTCATCTCTTTATTCCTTTATCTATTTTTTCCTCTTATTCCTTTCAAATTTTCTCCAACGGTAAAATCACTATTGAGGGGATATTTACTATATGTAATATTCTGATTTCTTTTAGGTTTTGTTATGTACTATAAACCTTGTATTGATGGTTAAAGGTGACAAATTAACAGTCACCACAGGTCATTTTCTAGACTCCCCTTGATGCTACTGTAAGTACTAACTATAGTACTTCAGTATTTCTGTCTCAGGCCAGAGGATCCAGCTGACCCATCTGCCCTCGATCCTCTCCTCCTTTCCATGGCTTTGGAGTTAATTCCTTTCACTTTTCCTGCCACCTCAGGGAAGACCCAAATTGGCTCCTCAGACACTGCTAAGCAGCCCCCTCAGACTCCACCCCTAACAACACAGTTGTTATGAGCAGCTGTTTTTTCTTCTGTGTCAACACCAAGACTGTCGACAGTTCATAAGCCACACCACGGTCCACTAATAAAGAAACGAATGCTAGGCCAAACAGGCAGCAACTTTTCATCCCTGAAAAAGTGAAAATGCAGGATCTTGGGGCAGATTCAAAAGCTCCTACACCTAGAAGACATCTCTGCAAAGTAGTCAGTTGTTAAGGAGATTTCAATACTACTAATAAGGGTAACTACCATACACAATTTACAAGCATTAATCAAAAAAATAGACTTTAAAAAATAGAAAATGAAAATACATGTAAACAAGATGCAACCCCAATCTTCAGCTCACCCAAGGTAAATTCAGGGGTCACTAAGGTAGAAGAAATCAAAAGCCACCCATGGCCAGGAAGATGGCTCAGTACAACAAGCACTTCCCTGGCAAGCACAAGGGTCTGAGTTCAAGCCCCAGTTCCACCAAAAAAAAAGCTACCTAAACTTTCTGTAATAGGAGCAGCAGAAGTAACAAAACAGATGAACAAGTCTCTAAAAAGAAAAAGAAATAGGTTCTGGCCCTAGTATGAATTACTGAATTATTATGATGCTCATCTACTATGGCTGAAGCTCTTAAAACAACCACTCATCTTTCCAGAGACCACCTCCTGCTTCTTCTCCAATCCAGCACAAGAGGCGATTTCCTTTCACCTTTCCTGCCATCACAGGGAAGACCCAAATCAGCTCCTCAGATATTTCTAAACATCCCCCTCAAACTCCACCCCTAACAAAAGTTGGTAAAAGCCCCAGCTTTCTTTGTGTCAGGCCAGAGGATCTACCTGACCCATCTGCCCTCGATCCTCTCCTCTCTGTTTCTGTGGAGTTAATAAAGGCTTCTTTTATCTTTCCTGTCTATTTACTAGACCTCTGAAAAACCTACAACTGATGACCATAATGATGGACATGGTTAGTGAGTCTAGAATAGATACAGATACAAAATAAAGGAGCTCAGAAAAGTGATAGGAAGCTGGGCATGGTGGCGCAGGCCTGTAATCCTAGCACTTGGGAGGCTGAGGCAGGAGGATTGTTATGAGTTCGAGACCAGCCTGAGCTACAAAGTGAGCTTAAGGCCAGCCTGAACTGCATTGTGAGACCCTGTCTCAAAAAGATAAAAAAAGAAAAGTGATAGGAACCATAAATGTCCAACATATGAAAGAACTGTACTCCATGAAACAGATTCAAACATATATCCAGCTGATTAGAAATTCTATTCAAAATATACATCACAGAATGAACCAATGTGTATCAAATCTAGAAAACAGGTCTACAGTTAGTGATCATCAAATGAAACACTTCTTAAAAATAGCAAAGAATGACCAAAAACATCAATCCATCAGGTCTAAATGATGCAAATAACCTAAGATTGATCAGAATCAATGAAAGAAGGTAACACAAAGGAACACTAAAAAACCTGTTCACAGAAATAATGGCAAAAAAACTTCTCAAAGGGGCTGGGGAGATAGCTCAGTAGAATAAGTGCTTGCCTGGCAAGTGTAAGGGTCTGAGTTCAATCCCCAGTACCAGAAAAAAAAAAAACAAAAAACCTTCCCAAGCATGGAATAAGAATTTGAAGATAAGTGAAGCATATTTACTCCCATTATCTATGATCAGGTAAAAACCACTCCAAGGCACACTGCAGTCAGGATTCCAGAAATTCAACATAAGAACAGAATATTATTAAAAGCCATTAGAGAAAAGACGCTATTGCCTATAAAGGAAAGCCCATCAGAATCCCAGCACAGACCCTTGCCTTCAGGAGAGCTTGGGGTGAGATGCTGCAAGCCCTAAGGAAAGCCTTCCAATTTATACTGATGCACCCCACAGAATAATCTCCCAAAATCATGGAGATATTAGAAAAAGCTGGCTGGTCTCAAGGGATCAAAGAACAGGGCTGATGGAAGGGCATCTGCAAGCTGGTAGGCAACAGCACGTCCCTATAGCAGCACTGCCTGCGCCTTGAGCCTTCACCTTGGGCCTCACCAGCCAGCACTGTGTGAGCTTGCAGTCTGATGAATGCCTGAAGACAAAATAGATAGTAGCTGGTTTTCACAAAGTCAACTGTATACATTCCTCAGCCTGCTTTTGTTGTGAACAGCTAAATCAGATAGAAATATAGGCAGTCAGACAGGGCCAGGCCCTCAAGGAGACAGTATGGAAGACAAGGTGACTTTGCCACTTTGGAAGAAACAGACACTCCCACTGTGAGCCAAACCTCAAGACAAAAGAATGAACAAATGTAGCCATACTTCCCTAGAGATGGGCATCATGGATTGATATTCTCAATAGATATCAATCACCTTTAAACAGCCCTAAAGGGCCACCAGCCTCATAGCTCAGTGGACTAAAGCACCTGCCTAGACAGAGCTAAGCGAGATCCACAGCTTGATCCTCAGCATGCCCTGCTGGCCCCACCCCCAGGGCATGCTGAGACAATTGAGACTGGGCACAGTGGTACACCCATAATCCCAGCTCCTAGGAGGCTGAACACAGCGGATCACTAAAAGTCCCATCTACAGAGTGAGACCATGTAGACCCTGTAGACCCTGTCCTAAATAAAGAAAAAAAGAAGAAACATCCATCACGAAAGAGTCACTAACCCAACCCCCAACAGAAAGAAAACCTGTCCCTTGGCTCCCTTCCTCATTTGGTCCAGGATTTAATCAACTTTACCTGAGCAATGGTGCTTGTAATCTTACAGGTTGACCATGGTATTGTCCTACCTTAGGCCCATCTAAGTGAGTGCTCATTTCTCCACCTTAGACCTGCCTCACCACATTGTTTTACTCTATAAAAGTCCCTGGAAGAGACAGCTTCCCGGGGACAACCCACTCAGATCCCCCCCCACACACACACACCTTCTGTCCCTCTCTTGGAGTGAAGCTTTCTTTCACCCAGTAAATATTCTGCTCTTAATCTCCATTTGCTCCTAAAATTCATTCTTTGGTTTTAGAGAGCATGAACCCGTCCCAGATACCTTTCAGGTCGGGAGTTTCACTTCCCCCACATCACTGTTAGCCCTCCATAATGTGAGCAGTTTGTTGCTGGGCACTCAGAGCAAGACAAGGCTCTTGAGTCCCCTGGGGCCACTTTAATCCAGTCTTCACTCTCTGGTATATATCTACAGAGTGTTCCACCCCACAACACAGTGGATGTTCTCCAAAACAGACTATGTATTATACTAGCTTGCAGAGCATGCTTAAGTAAATACAAAGGAAATAAAATTATCCCATGCATATTATCAGTCCATAAAGCAATGAAACTGGAAATCCACAGCAAAACAAACCACAAAACTATGTAAACACATACGAATTACCTAATGCTGTCCTGAACAACCAAAGGTCACAGATGAAATTAAAGAAGAAATTAGGCAGTTTCTACAATCTCTCTAATGAATACAGATGCAAGATACTTGCAAACAGAATGCAGCAAATCATCAAGAAGATTATACACCATAACCAAATAGGATTCACCCCAGGAATACACGGATGGTACAACATATGCAAATCAATAAATATAATGCACCATATCAACAAAGACAAAGACAAAAATCACATGATCATTTCAACAAATGCAGAAAAGACATCTGACAAAGGTCAACATCCATTCATGATAAAAAGTCCTACAGAAAATTTGAATAGAAGGTCTTTATCCCTCTCTGATAAAAAGACATCTATGACAACACAATACTCACCATTATACTAAATGGTCAAAATCTGAAAGCTTTTACTCTGAAATCAGGAACAAGACAAGGATATCCACTATTAACCACTCCTATTCAGTACAGGTTTTTTTGGGAGAAAAAAAATTCACTCACTAACTCACTCTGTAGAACCAAGCATGGTGCACACCCCAGTACTCCCAGCACATCAGAAGACTGAAGATGAAGCATCATTAGTTCCAGGCCAACCTGGGCTACACAAGTGAGTTCAAGGCCAGCCTAAACTGCATAGCAGAGACTCTATCTTAAAACAAGCAAACAAACAAAAATCTCACTAAGTAGCCCAGGTTTGCCTTGAAGTCATGGTGACCCTCCTGCCTCAGCCTCCCAATCAAGTGTTTGCCAGTAATTACAGGTGTATACCCCACACCTGCTTCAACATAATTCTGAAAACATTAACCAAAGCAGTAAGGAATAGGAAAGGAAGAAGATAAATTATCATTATTTGCAGGTTACAGGTTACTCTACATACAAGACTGCAAAAATTCAACCCAAAGACTCCTGGAGTTAATAACCAAATTTATTAGTGTAGCAGAACTGCACACACATGAACATGCACATGTGCACACACACACACAGCATTCCTGTACACAAATAACATATTCACTGAAATTATGGATCCACCACCTTTTGCAAAAGTTTAAAGAAAAATGAAATACTTTGGAATCAATGTGACAAAGGAAAAGAATGATACATTGGAAACTGTAGTACTCTGAAAAAGGAGATTGAAGACAATATTAAAAAATGGAAATATTACCTATTGTCTTGGCTAGGCAGAACCCATCTAGTAAAAATAGCCATACTTCCAAAACTGTTATATGGATGTAATGCAATCCTGACCAAAATGCCAACTACATACCTCACAAAACTAGAAAAAACATTCCTAAAATTCATTTGGAACCAAAAGAGATCTCGAATAATAAAAGCAATACCCATCAACAAAGGCAAGTCAAGGTCAGGGAGATAGCTTAGTGGCATAAGCACCAGCCTAGCAAATGCAAGGTCCTGAGTTCAATCCCTGGTACCAAAAGAAAGAAAAGAAAGAAAGAAATTATACTACAGAGTTATTGTGATGAATTCAGCATGGTGCTAGGGGAAGAAAAAATGACCTGAGGATCAGTGGAACAGAACAGAAAACACAGAATCAACTCCAAACACACTCAGCCACCTGATCTTTAACAAAGAGGCCAGACATCTTCACTGGAAGAAAGATAGCCTCATTAATAAACATTGCTAGGCATACTTGCTAGACATCAGGTATTTATATTCTAAATAGGTTTCAATCACATTGAAAAAGCCAGGAAGGGTCACTAACCCAAATCCGTCCCTGTTCTGTATTCATGCCTGCTTGCTTACAAGACTCACTTCCCTATTTGATGCTGATTTAATCAATATTACCTGAGCAATTATACTTCTTTTTTTTTTTTTTTTTTTTTTTTTTTTTTTTTTTTTTTTTTTTTTTTTT
>PVKA01042487.1:0-17391 GCA_004027165.1 Ctenomys sociabilis | reverse complement strand
GCCAAGATAGCGCCTATATCCGGCTTCCTGGTTCTTGTTGCTGTACCAACCTCTCCCTTATTTGGAATAAGCCCGCCATTGCTGTAAGATCTACCAATAGTAATCGGCCACGTGTATAATCATGATTGGTATATGGAACCTATATAGCTTCTTGTATCAGAAAATCCGCCATGTTTGCACGATAGGAGCCGCGGATAGCAGACGCATGTAGAGGCTTGCATCCCACTCGATAAAGGCTTGCTGAACCCGTTGCTGAGTGTCTGAGTGTCTTCTTCTGCGGGACGGGGACGGCGACGGACAGGTACACACCATTTGTTCACTACACATAAGCCAGTCTTCTTTGCCATTACTGTGGGTGTCACACTAATTATCTGAGCTACAAAATCTCTCTATATATATTTTATGTCTGAAAAAATTAAGATGCAGGTATCACATAAATTGGCCAAGGATATCTGTGTGACTGGTGGTTCACATGAACTGATTTACAAGATGGGGTTATAAAATATTGTAGATTTTGTTCTGGGTCTAAAACTCTTGGTTTTCCTTTCTTTGATCACTCTCTATGGGGAAAGCAGGCTGGCACAAACACTTAGAAAGCCTGCAGCAATGTGTATGTGGGAAAGCCTGCAGTTTTTGACCAGAGAGGAACAGAAGCCTGCCAACAATCATGAGGCTGAGCTTCTTGTGCCTTTACATGAGCCGGCAGCTTGGCCAGTAGCTGGACTACAATGTCATGGAAGATCAGGAGTCAGAACCATTTAGCTGGGCCATGCCTAGATTCCTGACTGTCACAAACTATGTGAGATTTTTAAATATTCTTTTTGTATATGTGTGTGGTACCAAGTATTGAACTCAGGACCTTGTACTTGTCATGCAGGCACTTATTCTACTGAGCCATCTCCCTGGCCCAGTATTCATTATTTTAAATTGTTGTTTTAGTGTGGGGAGCATTTTGTTTCCCAGCAATAGGCAACTAATATGCTCATGCTGGGTACAGGCAATGCAGAAGTGTGATTAAAACATTATTTTCTCCTGGAGTGGTGGCACACACCTGTAACCATAGCACTCTGGAGGTTGGAGCAGGAGGACCACTGCATGATCAAGGCCAGCCTGGACCACATACAGAGCTTAAGACTAGCAGAAGCTACACAGTGGAATCTTGTCTCAAAAACTAGGCAAAAATACATGATTTCCATTGTTCTGGGGCTTACACACTGAGTGGTTGTAGGATGACTGATGGACACAGTGAGTGGCTGAGATGAACAATTTCAAAGAATTGTTTTTGAAACATATTTCCAGTTAATTATATTATTTAGAAATGAATAATATCTTATCCAAAACTTTTATAGAAAAGGGTCACATAAGCCTAAATTTTAAACTCAGTAAGAGGTTTATAAGATGCCACCTGACAATCTTTCTTGTAGCTCCATAACCTACCATCCTTATAAGCTGCTGAATTATTGTTTATTGGGAAACATTTTTTAAGTGTAAACTGATAGTTGCTTATTTTACTTCATATGAGCCCAGAAATGTAAGGAAATACTTCACTTACTATTTTATGCAGTTCTATTTCTATTGCTTGCATTTTCCTCCCAAGTTTTTGATCTCATGAAAATTTTAGGATAAAATACACACAAAGATGCATGGGCACAAGTGTGTGTACATGTGCACGTGCGCTTACAGACGAGCACGTCGCACTCTGGGTGAGCTTTCTTTTTTGCTCAATTGATGATCTCTAAAAACTATGCAGAGGGCCAGCCAGATATCTCAGTAGACTAAAGCACCTGCTTAGACAGACTGCAGTGGCTGGGGTTTGTTCCCTGGCCTACTGTGCCAGCCCCGTCTGCAGAGCACGCTGAGAGGGTGATAGAGACTGGGCGGGGTGGTACCCACATGTAATCCTGCGCTTGGAAGGCTGAAAACAGGAGGATTTCTATGAGTCTAATCTATGTAGTGAGACCCTGTATACCCTGTCCTAAATTCATAAAAAATAAATAAATAAAAATAAAAACTATGCACTATAGTTTGGACTTCTTTCCAAACATAAATGACTCTAACTTGCACAAGAAAGGCATGGGAGAGAAATGTGAAGGACAGTGAAAGGACAGAAGTGTCTCAGTACTTTGTAATGGCTCTCATCTTAAACAGAGCTGAAATCAAAATTATAGGTACTAAAGGTTATTCAGATCAATAAAATACAGTGTGCTTTCTGAATGATTAATGTTGCTTAAAGATGGAGTTATAATAGGGACCTTTAATACCTAAATGTTGTTTTTATAATACAATGCACATCCAAATAGTTACAGAAGATTAATGTTCACAGAAGCACAACCTACAGTTCACTTGACAGGCCATGGAGCATTTTGTGCATAGCAGTATTCTACTCAAGATGAAGAGCCCCGTGGCCATTGTCCGTGCTTATTCCACGCAGACATGAAGTTCTGTGACTCCCTAGGAGGTTCTTCTATTGTCAGTCAAGAATTTTGAGCAGAAAATTCATACAAAGCCTGATTCTATGGGTAGATGTCCTTTACCTTTTAAACTTTCCATGCTAGGTGATTCATGTAAGTTTATTTCATATAAGTTTAATGCGATATAATGAAGAAATAGAGACACACATGATGCTGCAGAGGTTAAAGGACCACAGCCAAGGTGCCCTGCTCACATCCTTAGGTGTGTTGCAGGAGTGAGAAAATGCCGCCACACACATGCAGAAGACGGTCTATGCGCTTCGCCTGTTTTGAAGGCAGTGACCGAGCACACTTCCCAGCAGTAGAAATTCCATCTACCACTTTTCTTTACAATCCATGCGCAGTACCTGCGCTCTGGCTGAATGGATGCTTCATCAAGAAGAATGATTTCCTGGTCTTATGGGAAAAGTAGCCTTGAATGTTGGTTTCCTGTAGATAAGTAGACACCACCTGAGTGTGAGATTCTAATAAACATTTTGCAATCTAATCTTCAGGGAAATGAAGCATCTGAAATTGCCTAAGTCACTGGTGACTATCAGATAGTTCCTTATTGAGTCAAACCTACAAAGATACAAAATCAACAAAGTTTAACTCAACTACAGATTTGACTGATTGTACCTAAAGTTAACTTCCAATAAATGCCTAGATACCTTACCTGTATAGTAAGTGACTTTAAAAATAATGCAATTAGATATTGCAGAGTCCCAGGCACTTCACCCTAAATATGACACCTTGGCCTTTGAGAAAACAGCAGAAGCAGGAAGTTCATTCTCACGTTCCCCACCCTTCTCCTCTGAAGCAGGTCATAAAAGTTTCATCTGACCTTCCTCTCCCCCATTAAATCCTGAGCACCTTGCACACTCACTAGCTGTTCTCTCCTCCAGCAAGCCTGTCATTAAAGATACACAGATTCACCACTGTTTTTGTGTCTCCAATTCACTACATCACATCAAACTTATATGACACAAATTTATATGCTTTGTTTGAACTGTCTTTAATAGTTTTATTTTTAGACCAGCAGACCTACAAAATCAAGTAAATCCTTCTTCTACTTCTATATAGATATTTATGTTATATAGGTATTTATATACTTGCATTTTATCTTAGCTTAGGAATAACAATTCCACATGAATTTCACACCTGAAGATAATCAACTTGCTTTTTTATTAATGTCAGTTTATATTTGTATAGAGATACAATGAGATAAGGAAAGAAAATAGTCAAATATCATTTCCTTGAAGGCTTCCCTAACTTTCTACACCATGCCAGACTAAACTGGACTTCCTTTAATACCGGTTCATAACCTTATATGCCAGTTCATATTCCATTATAGATTAACTAATCATTATAGGTATTTTCTCATATGGATTTTCATCAAGAGAAAACTCAGTGTGTAAGACCAATGTCCAACTTATTCATTGCTATATTTCTAGCATTTGGCTGAGTGTTGGTTATAGTTGGATATATATATATATATATATATATATATATATATATATATATATATATGTATATGCATGTATGTATATATCACAATGTAATGTTAAGAGTTTGTATGTGGGGTGTGTGTGTGTTTCTAAAGTCAGTTGGCTATTTCAATCATTTTCTCAAGTACAGTCATGGTGACTATTCCTGTTACAACTCTTTTGTAAACTTGAAACAGAATAAGGAATTTACACACACACCACCCACGCAGAATTTCTGAAAAGTGATAGGAGGCTTTGTAGATGCCTGATAGCCTTGAGCTGGAGCCTGCTCTGGGGAAAAATGCCCCCAGCTATCTGCAACTCATGCCAGATGTTCTGGCACTTTCATGAATGCTCACTAGGCTTCCCGTGAGAACGAGAATCCAATTTCCTATAAATGGTGTTGCCCATTATCCTAAAATCTCTCTGGAGTATAAAATCTCAGACCAAACTATCAGCAAAAATAATTGCAAATTTATAGTCATTCCTTCTCAGATTCTATCTAATCATCTTTAAAATGGGAATAATATCCACCTCAAAGTAGTTTGGTTACCTTGAATATAAGAATACTTTTTGCATTTCTAAAACATACTTAAGGAGAAAGGTGGGTGTGAAAAAGAAAACTGGATCCTTCTGTTAACATGGTTATTTTAGGACCAGTTTTGTGCGAGATGATGTTTTATGTACATATATGATACATGCAAGCAGGTGTACATATGAGCTGTAGATATGTTGTTGTAGTCAGGGTTTACATGGGAAAAGTTTAATACAGGACACATAATTTATAGGATTACTTTATAATATTCATGGAAAGAGTCAAATGCAGAAGAATGTGGGAAGTCTGTCTGTACACTAGAGATCCGAGACCCAAAGAATCCAGTTGAGGGCCGCACAGCCATGGCCTGCACCAGTATAACTGAGGACGTAGAGCCCATGGCAGCATCTTGTACAGGTCTGTATCAAGGATCTGCATCAGGAAGGCTAAAAGGCCAGTGGTGGAAACTAAAAGGGCTGCACCAGCAGGGTTCAGGATCTGTACCAGCGGGTGAGGGATCTGCACTGCAGCCAGGAGGGAACACTCAAGGTAAGGACCAGAGCTCCCTGCAAGAGAACAGCAACCACCCTCAGCAATGGGGACCAAGCTCCTCTGTTGCTAACAACTGAGTTCACATCAAGAAAGTCAGAGTAGGGGACCAGAAAGATAGCTCAGTGGGATAAGAGCTTGCCTCACAAGTGCAAGGTCCTGAGTTCAATCCCTGGTACCACAAAAAAAAAAAAAAAAAAAAAAAAGCACAACTCCTTCAGGAGAATCAACAGCACATAATCTTCCCCTCTGGTTCTCTTTTCGTGTTCCTGGTAGCAATCTTCAGGTGGACCTTCCACACCCAGCACCACACTGATTCAGTTCAGCTGTGTACTACAAGCTGATCTTTAGTTAATCCACCACATGTATGTCCTATTGACCTATTTCTATACATGTATATGCATTGGTTTGCAAAGCATAGCTTTGAGTGAAACACAGCAGGACATAACACTATATCACTTACATAAATTAAATGCACCAGTACAAAGAAGGGCAATAAATGCTTTGCAGAACTGCATACAAATGAGAAAGTGCACCTTGTGTACCCTTATGTGCTACATAACACTGGGGTCAAAGAGAGACCACACACACAACTCTGGTCCCAGAGGCAGTACTGGTTGTCAACATCTCAGTTGTCTTAATGGCACATACTAGGGTCAAGAGACATGCATTAAAGTGACCGCATGTTAGAAAAGGTGATGCAAGTGGAACCTGGCAATAAAATACATCCAATTTTACACGTTTTCTTGCAGAGTAGTGATATTGCAACGTAAGCTGAAGAGCAAGACCAATCCAGACTCTGCCCTCACTTCCCACAAGCAGACAGGGGTTCTGAATGTCGGGAAGGGCAGCAAGTGTACAGGACTAGAAGATGACCTATCACAGCCGCCACCAAGGCATGTGTGCATCACTCTTCTGGAACTTTCTGGGCAGCCAATGATCCTAAAAAATATTGATCTGTGTTTCACTTGCAGGTCTTTTTCTGACACAGAGGAAAGCTGAGAAGCCTTGGATTCTTCTTTTGTTTTGGCAGGGGTGGTACTGGGGATTGAATTCAGGACCATGTGCTTGCCAGGCCAGTGCTTATTCTACTGAGCTGTCTCCCCATTCCCTAGCTTTGGATTCCTGCTGTCGGACAACTAATTGCCAACATACTCTTTCTCTGTCTGCGCAGTATCTAAAATCTGCACCTTCACATGATTTCTTTTCATCTTAAGAAGTACACATTTGGGAGAGAAGCCTGCTACAAGATCACATGGAGTGCAATGCCGCTTCTAGGAAAGAGTCAGAATAGGCAAAGCTGTAGGGGCAGAAAGAAAGATTAGTGGCACCAAGGGTCCGGGGGAGGACCATGGGCAGAGACTGATTAATAGGTGCAGCATCTTTTTTTTTTTTTTTTTTTTTTTTGAAGTGATAAAAATGTTTTGGAACTAGACAGGAGTGGTAATTGCACAACGCTGCTGAGTACTAAATGTTGCTGACCAGTGTACTTTAAACTGCTTAATTTTTATGCTATGTGAATTTCAACTCACTTAAAAACAAAGGGGAGAAAAGAAAAGAAAGGGACTTTCCAAATTCCAAGTTCTCAAGAAAGTCCTTTCTCAGTAGAAAGATGAGTAAGGTGCAACACTCATGTCAAGCTGTGGGGGTGGGGCCGGGGAGGGGAAAATGCTCTGCAGAGTGGATTCTGTGGAGAAGGACGTGGGCTACCAAGGCCTCATTTACTAGCTCAGGATCCCACTGCCTCAGTAAATGGCCTTTGCAGGCCCTTAAAGTGCAATACATAAAAGTATATAATCTGTCTTCTGCTGTTAAAATATCAACTTCAGAATATGAGAGTCGCTGGCTATTGCACCTCTGTGTGTCTTGCTCTGTCTCAGTCTTCTCCACCTCACTCTGTCTCTATCTCTGTCTTTCCCAAAAATCTTGTAGTTCAATATGAACACCTTTCTCTCTCTGTCAGTGTGTAGTTTGAGTACGCTCATAAAGAAGAAGCGAGTTTCTGTTGCAGCTTCTGAACACTTTTCTGACAGTCCTGTCTCCTGGTGCTGGGGATATGGCATCTAAACTACTGCACTCTGACCACAGCCAACTGCCTGTCTCTTCTGCTGTATTCACCCTGAACCCAGAACTTTTCTTGGGAGCCACAACTCAGCAGGGAAGAGAAGGTCTCAGTCAGTGCCTAGAGCTGGCAAAACTCCTGCCGGGGCTGCTCAACAAGACGTGGTGGTGTGTAGTAGCTCCGAAGATGGAAACTCCAGGACAGGCCAGGGAGATGGCTCAGTGGAATAAATGCTTCCCTGGCAAGCATAAGGGCCTAAGTTCAATCCCCGGTTCCACCAAACAAACAAACAAAGAAACTCCAGGACATTCTCCGGGTTTCATTGCTAAAGTTTCTGCACACCTAACTGTATCAGAGGATGGAGCCCATGCTCTAGCCCTTATCAGAAGGACTGAGTCCCTGGTTTTGAAGCAAACAGGAACCCATGGGAGTCCAAGAGGAAAATCTATAGTGATTCTGAGTCTGTCTTGTGCCATTACATGAATGTACCTCATAGTGGGCGAACACTGTTGAGTATGTGCTATAGGGTGCCCAAGGCTGTTACCTGGATGGTCGTCTAAGAAACATCTCCAAGCACCACAAGAGGACAAATAAAATACAAATAAAAAATTCTACTCTCAGTTAAACTTCTTTTGAGACAGGGTCTCTCTATGAATTCAGGCCAGCCTTAAACTCATTTTGTAGACGAGGCTGGCTGGCCTCAAACTCACAGTGATCCTCATGCCTCGGCCTCCCAACTGTAGGAATTACAGATGTGCACCACCACATCTGGCTCATTTAACCTTATTTAACAGAGGTTTTGTAAAATTTTTATTCAAAATAGGGAAAAAAAAAGTTGTCATTAAAAGAGAAGCTAAGAGTAACGTCTTTGTGTTGGTATTTACATAGTATTGTTTCTCAGCTTGGGGGTCTGAGGGCCTCCCACATCTTGATAACTACAGATTATTATGTAGTAATATTCATACTCCCTGCTGCAGCCTTAGGCTTACTGAAGTATATCTAGCAGCTGGGTTGAGGAGCACATGGTCTTCAGGTGTTCACAGTTGATTCTTGTTCACGCTAAGGCTTGAAGACGAAGGCTACAGTGTACTATAATTTATTACAGTTGCACATGTATCTTTTTCTTGTGCTTCATAATTATATGAAGAGGTAATGAGCTGTGTCTTCATTTTATAGGTTAGCAAATCAAAATTTAGAAATGTTAACTGTAAGTTTACACAATTATATCATGGAAGAGTTCTGAATTTGAACCTCCACTTGCCTGAATTTACATACGATCCTTTATCTACTCTACACTGGAGTGCTCCTGTGTTGCAGAAAAAGAAAGAACTAAGAAGAAAGAAAGAAAGAAAGAAAGAAAGAAAGAAAGAAAGAAAGAAAGAAAGAAAGAATTTTAAGTGCTCAGATATGCTTCTATATGGATATTTTTTACGTAAGCAGGGTCTAATTCAGTACTGGAGAAATACTTCCATCTTGTGGTCACCTGGGCACAAAGCAGTCTCTCTGAATGGGCTTCTAGGAATCCTGGAGTGAGATGGCTGTCTTTAGCCTGGGTCACTAAAGGAGGCTTCTTAAAGGGGTGACCTTCAACTAACCCTTGAAATAGGAATGCAGTAGAGCTTCATGGTTGAGGAGAAAAGAATGGCAGGTGAAAGGAGATCTAAGCAGAGGCTTTGTAGAGAAGAGGCATTTATGAGCCTGAGTTCCTAACCCACCTCATTCATTAGAACTGCTGGTGCTCCCCGGTGAGACAAGCTACAGTGAAGGCTGACTAAGGAGGAGGAATCTTTGAGCCCCAGATTTAGGAAATAAATCTAAAGTTTGAGCAATTCAGATTTTGCTCCATGTAGTTCACACAGAGGGTCGCAATGGATGGGAGGAGATCACTTAGAAGAAATAACTTTCTTGCTGTTCTCTTCTGCATGTCACGTTTGCATGGCTAGGACAGCTCCTCACACAGCTGACTTCTTTCTCGCCTGTGTATCATCATTGTCACCAAGAAAGTGAAAGAAAGACATAAAAAGTGAGGAGACAGCATTTTGCGTGTGGCTTTTCATTCATCATGACCTTCAACTGCCCCCTCCTGGCCATTTTTCTGCAGACAAGACACAGTATTTTTTATTTCTAAAACAAGTATCCAGGGGCAGGAGAGACAGCTGAAAGGAGAGATAGCACAAGGACTGGAGTTTGATCCTCGGCCCTCGATACCTGGGCGCATTGCACCGTCTCCAGCCTGGATGTGGGTGCCCACCATGCAGCCCCGGATCCATGCCCCAGTAATCCCAGCACGCAGAAGGTTGAGCTAGGGGGATCTCTGCGAATTTGAGACCAGCCTGGGGGCTACAAAAGCAAGCACAAGACCAGCCTGAACTGCATGGTGAGGCCCTATATCAATCAACCAATCAATTAATCAATCAGTCAATAGCAAGTAGCCAGAAAACCCCATGGCTGGTGAAGTCAAAAGCATGAGTCCTGGTGCATATTCAAATACCATTCACTTTTCATGGGGTCTCAGGCAACTTCACACATCGGTATCAGCAATGCAAGCCCTTGGGATCCTAGCAATTACTGAAATCAACACTGTTATCTTGAGGTTTTACCAGGTCTCACGCATGCATTCTACGCAGAGTATTTCATTGAGTTCTCAGAGCAGCACTGATGGTAGACCTGATGTTATCCTGCTTCTAGAGGTGAGGGAGCTGAGAACCGGAGAAGTTACGTTAAGTGGCTCATGGTGGCAAGATCCAAATCTAGAAATAGAGATTCAAGTGCACTGACCTTCAGAGCCTGCCATGTCAACCATCTGTTGATAGCAGAGAGAGAAAGAGAGAGACAGAGACAGAGAGACAGAGACAGAGAAAGAAAGAGAGAGAGACTTAGAAGTAACTATGCTTCACTCCAGAGGTGGATCCTGAGCTGCTTAAGCCAGTTGGCAGCACATGGAAGACTGCATGGGTAAACTAAGATTGGCTCAATCACACTAAAATGCCTATCTGAAGGGAGATTTTCTTTTTTGCTTTTGGATATGGATAAAACATCATTTTTCTGGTTCACTAATAAAGTTGTCCTATGACCTTATAGAAAACTAGTCATAATCAAAAGTCAGTGTTAATGCTTCAGACTGAAGCCCTAGAAAAGGGATCCTGTGTTCCTAAGAGCATGAACCCCTGAAAAATCCCCCTCCTCTGGCCATCAGGGTCTGAGTAACTGGCTTTTAGGAGCCTGAGAAGGGAAGCGAGATGGAATTTCTGGCTTGAATTCTTTGCCAACTTCTAAAGCATAAATACTCCCACCTTGGTAGCATCAGGTCACCAACAGCTTCACATTGGTTTTAAAAATTCCTAAGTATTCAACTATAGCTTTTATGAGTTAAGACAAGAAATTTTCTGTGTTATCAGTGAGCCATACATTCAGACTGCTTATCATATAGTAAATTTTTATTATTTAAACCACTTTGAGTTGGGTCAAAAGAAAGAAGGAAGGAAGGAAAGAAGGGAAGAAAAAGAAAGAAAAGTAGAGAGAGAAAGAAAGCATAGGAATGTCCCTTCCCAAGTCACTGTTCAGCCTCTTGAGGACAATTTTCTTCTCTTTCTTCCACACCTTAGCACCTCAAGAGAACCTGATGCTGCCCTAGACTTCCGGCAGCATGAGCGATGGATTCCGCATAGCCCTTTCCTTCCATCAGTCATTGGCTCAGAGTTCACTTAGAAATGAAACTGTTCATTAAGAATGGCTCTCAGCACTCGTGGTTGGGGTGCTAAAGCCACCATCTGAATGTTGTGAGGTACAGGCAGGTTCCAGAATGACTGCAGTCATTCTGTCCTGAGCAGTCTCACAAACCACGGGTACATGCCTATAACCCAGCTACTTGGAAGACTAACTCAGAGGAGCCATTAAGTTTCAAGCCAGCCTGGGCAGCAAAGTGAAAGCCTTGTCTCAAAAAATATTTTGGTATTTTGTGTGTGTGGGGGTGTGGTCATGTTTTTTACAGTACTGGAGGAAAAATCTAAACTTCATTTATTATATGTATGATTCAAACAGTTGTACAAGGGTGCTGACCAAATAGCTCAGTGGATTAAAGTGCCTGCAAGCAGGCTCAGGGGCCAGTGGTTCAATTCCCAGGCCTGCCTTGCTGGCCCCTAGGATATGCTTAGACAGAAATTGAGATGGTGTGCTGGTGCACCTGTAATCCCAGCTCTTGGGAGGCTGCAAACAGGAGAATCACTATATGTCTGATCTAATAGTGAGACCCTGAGCACCCTGTAGACCCTTCCCTAAAATACAAAAAAAAAAAAAAAAAAAAAAAAAAAAAAAAAAAAAAAAAAAAAAAAAAAAAAAAAAAAAAAAAAAAAAACAGTTGTATAGAAACTAACAATTTAATCTTTAGAAAATGCCTGGTGAGCACAGTATCAATGAGGACCACAGAGACTGATGTTTAAGCATGCAAGGCCATCATGTGATCTGTGACCTGCTTCTATATACAATCTTTCTCCACAGTTCACAGGAGGCATCTGATTGATACTCCTACCCAAGATGCTGACCATAAACGAGACCAGGTTTACTGGATGAGGGCATTCTTGAACCAGGGTGTCACCTCCAATCAGGAACATGGCTGTGATCCCTGATATAGAAGTTATGTGCTTGAGGACCAGTGAGATAGCTCAGCATGAGCTTGGGCAAGCTCAGGGACCGCAGTTCCATCCCCAGCACCACATGCTACTCCATCCCCGCCCCCAGGGGTTGAGCTGGCCAGCGTAGTGGCACACACCTATAATATCAGCACTGGGGAGGCTGAGAGTAGGAGGATCACTGAGTCTGAGCTGCAGAGAGAGACACTGCAACAAATATATTAATAATAAAAAATAAATAAAAATAAAAATAGAAGTTATCTGCTTGAAGCTGCTGTGTGAAACTGAAGGAAAAGAGCCACACCCCCAAGGAGAGTCTTGCTCAATTTCCTCCTCCTGACAAAGGAGGCCAGGACTCCAGGCTGGAACTCATCAGGTGGGCGTGAGGGATTCTCCCCGCAAATTTCCCTTGCAGAGCAGGAAGTCCTCTTCTGGCTAGCAAGAGGCCAGACCTGCTCCCATGTCCACATCTAGAAAACTAGATGAAGCAGCACATGCTTTGATCCTTGAGACAAGAGAAAGTAATGAAGGAAACCTTGTGATCCCTCAGTATTCTGCCTAAAGGCACGATTCAGGCCACAGCACAGCTGCAGGCACCCAAATAAAACACAGTAACCTCGCTCACAGGAAGAGCAGAGGCTGAAGTTCAGGAGGCCGGAGTTGCCGACTTTTAGAACAGTGCCAACAAAAACGGAGCTGCGCTCCGTTAAAAGTATGCTCTTTTAACTCTACATTTCAGTGTCTCTCATATGATATCTCCTGGTCTACACAGATGTTCTCTAAAGTACTTGGATGAGCGCTATGACCTGAGGGAGTAAGAGCGCTATGACCTGAGGAGTAAGAGCAGGAAAGAACTGCTGAGCACGGGTAAACAGAACAATTCCCCAAGCTAAGGAAAGGACCAGAGAACTTGTAGTCCCAGCCAATCAGAGCACAGACCCACAGAGGACCAGACTTCAGTACTAAGCATTAAGGCAGCTCTAATTAAGCTTTGTTCGAATCTGCCCTAAGGAGGACCTAGGCCAGAGCACATGGCAACCACAAAGTACCTGTGACAATAGGATCTGTTGAAAAGTGGATAGTCAAAGCTAACAAGTGATTGTAAATAAAAACAAAACACAAGCCAGATTTCTTGGACTTGGTGTAGAAAAAGAATGTGCGCGTCTCAACAGATTACATACAAATAATTGGAATGTTAATACTTTGCAAGTATTAGGTTAAGTACTTATTAAAACTAAATTTTGGGAAAAAGTGTTGACAGGAAAATTGTTTTCCTGTTAACTTTAATATCAGATCAACGAGAACAACTTCAGTTATTTGGTCTGATAATGAATGAGTTTTAGTCAAATAGTCCTCAAGTCTAGCTAGTATTCTATTATATTCAATTGTATAGCTTAAAGTACTTTTGGGTTACCATGAAAATAGCTGTGAGACTAGTTCAAATCATGTTCTTGCTAATATAAAAAACAAAGAAATAAATACATTTTAAGTAGGAGAGAGGGAGGGAAAGAGGGAGAGGAGAACATTCAGGATAAATAAGTAGCTAAAATTTAGTATTAACTTTCTCTCCAACATACTCTTAAAAATATGCTCTTTTAACTCTACATTTCAGTGTCTCTCATATGGTACTGTCTAAAAAATAATAATGCTTTGTTTGGAAAAGTATTCTTGGCAATAATGTAGTGTAATAATTATTTAACTTCTAAGAAGGTTTTTACAAAGGAAGAACCCTCTGAGAGATCAAAGAACACTTTAAAAATTCATGACAGGTTACATTTAGCAGTAGTCAAAGAAAAGGAAAACAAGACTAAAACACAAACCCCTGCAGTACATTAACAGCTGGAGAAACGAGGGAAGCCTAGATTAATACAGCGTCCGAGGTCTTCCTGAGCTTAGTCTCTCTAGGTGAGCCCCAGCCACCACAGAAACTTCTCACGTTTATTAAGGACTAGGAAGAGGCTAAGGAGTGTGTGTAACTAATTTGGTGTAAACAAGCAGTCATTTACATCCCTTCTGCAGTCACCAAACTCTAAGTTTATCTACCACTCATTGGTAACCTCCCAGGTAAAGGAACAAAGAACAGACAGCAGCAGCTGCCCCCAGGATCTGCTACCTGGTCTCCAGCTCGCGGGAATTACTAGGGGCTGGTTTCCTTTGGCTCTGTTCTTTGTTCTTCCCTCCTCAGACTCAGATCACTACAAATCCCCATCGAAAAACAAATAACACAAAATATGGAAAACATGACTTTAATGAAATATTTTAATCTACATTGCATATTTCCAAACATAACTGAAAACAATGTTTCACAGAGAGCAACTCTTTAAAGAATTCTCAACACTGCTTCATATTATAACTATCTTCAGTTTTTTGCACATTTACTTAAGTATAAATATTGCTTATTAAAACTCACATTTAATACAAATTTTCAAAAATGTTTGAATGTAAAACACAGCAAAGTAGTAGTGGGCTGAAAAGTTTGTTTGTCAAAACCCTAAAGAATAACAAGGAGCCAGGGGCCCAGAGGCTTAAGCACCTGCCTGGCAAGTGCAAGGTCCTGAATTTGATTCCCCGAACTGAAAAAAAAAAAAAAAAGAAAAAAAGAATAACAAGAGTAGCACTCAAAACTCTTGAATAATGTTACCTTTGCTGAACTCATGGAGCCATTTCGATCCAGGTGGTCACATAGAGAGTTGATGAATGTCCTCCAGTATGGAGGTGTGGTGCGTTCATAAGCAATATGGCCAAGTGGCCAATTAAAATCTGAAGATTTTTATTAGCTGAGCTCAGCTAATAGACCTGCTTCAGAGTCCAAGTGAACAGTCCTGTCTAGAAGACATATATATAAAGGGAATATGCAGTATGTCTTGCTTGTCAAACAGATTAGCACTTATCCTGCCTGTCAAACAGATTTTTTTGCTATATATTTGGCTACTTTTTTCCTATTATTGTTTAGGGTCAGCACTTTCTCAGGGTATATTTCCTCCATATGGCAGGCCTGTTTTTTACTACCCTAGGGTCAGCTAAAGGTTTATAGGGTCAGCAGCTTTCTCAGGGTATATTTCTTCTGTATGGTAGGTCTGTCTTTATAACTCGGGTCAGCTAAAGTTTACCATGGCAATACCCATGCTAAAAGTCTGGGTTTAGGCCATCACAAGAGGCAAAATAAGAATCTATCACTACTGGTGCTATTAGATGGGGGCTCTTGTTGTGTCATAAAACCACCTCCTCTAAGAGGACTTGAGTCTCTCTAGATAGGTTCAGTTTCCAAGGGCAGTCTTGATTTTTGTGAAATCACTAAATATTTCTTTGGCAATCTTTATAGGGTATGAGCATCTTATGCTTATCAAGGTGAATGTCAAGGAGAAAACGGAGGAATCAAGACTCTAGTTGCACTCTGCTGCTTCAAATGCTCACAACAGCTGAATAAGAGGTAGATTATTTTGTCAAGTAAAACAGCGTACAAATAGAAAATATTCAAGCATTATAATCTCATTTGCATTATCCTTGCAAATTCAAAATTGAAATGTTACAAAGTAAAATATCAATGATTTATACAAAGGTCTCTGAGGTAGAACTTTATTAATTTATTCACTCAAATATATATACAAGTTTTACCTGAACATGTTCCTTTCAGATTGGTCTGTAAACTAGTTTTAGAAATACAGTAAAATCTTTTCATGAAGTCAGTATGTACTACAGAGACAAGGTAGCTACTCTAGTAGCTGATAGTGCAACAAAAATTCACAGATTTGCAGAATGAATCATCCTATGGGGAGGCACTTGTACCAACATATATTAAGTAAACTCATTTCTGTAGAAATGTAAGTCATAACATGATGCTAAGGGGCTAAGGAGATGGCTCAGTAGAATAAGTGCTTCTCCTGGCAAGTGCAAGGGCCTGAGTTCAAACCCAGTTCTGCCCCCCCAAAAAATAAACAATAAATAAAAAAATTGAAGGGCCAGGAAGATGGCTCAGTAGAATAAGCACTTCCCTGGCAAGCGCAAAGGCCTGAGTTCAATCCCCGGATCCCCGGTTCTGCAAAAAAAAAAAAAAAAAAAAAGTCCAGGGAAAAGGGATTCTGGGATTTTGGGGTTCTGGGATTTTGGGATTCTGGGATGGGAAAGACAAAACTTCATAACATGATGCTAAGCTTTCTTTCTTTTGTACCCATTCCTACTTGGGTACCTCACATGCTACTGCAATTACTTTTTTTTTTTTTTTTTTGTGGTACCAGGGATCAAACTTAGGGCCTTACACTAGCCAGGCAAGCACTCATTCCACTCAGCTATCTCCCCAGCTCCCACATTTACTATTTATTTATTTAGTAGTATCAGGGATGAAACTCAGGAACCTGAGCTTGGCAGGCAGGCACTTATTCTACTGAGCTATCTCCCTGGCCTCTGCACTGAACCTTGACCAGATCTGTCTTCTCCTCCAGATTTTGAACATTCTTAAAGGCTGAATTACAATGCTGTCAAAATTTGAAAATCAGTTACTGACTATATAAATCTCATAAACAGAAAAATAAGATACACTCTCTGAAAAGTGAAGCAAGGAGCTGGAGATTTGGTTCAGTCGTAGAACCCTTGCCTACCAAGCTGGAAGCCCTAGATTCGGTCCTCAGCACCAAAGAAAAAAAACTAAACCTCCCCTGAAAAAGTTAAGCAATATGTACAGCCTTCTGCAATTAAAAAGATTTCTCACATTAATTTTTCTGTTTACTGACCATACAATCAAAACTGCGCTCACTGCCCTGTACTCTAGGCCAAGCTCTGCCTTTCATTTTCTCTCACACAGTTTGAATTTTCATGGCTGTTTCTCTCGTCTGCCTCAATGATATCCTGAACTCTCTGTGCATGAGCATGGTAGTTGGCTTTGTTGAGCATTTCAATGAAAGTCCTGTATGCATTTTTCTTCCCATTAGCTTGATACCAGCTGCGAAGCAGTTGAACTTTCTGCTCCGCCGTATCTTGGGAACTGTCATTCTTGATGTCATCTATTTTGGTTTCAGAGACACCATTCTTTCGAACAAGTTCTCTAACTTCATTTATTTTCATTAGTTCAGCAATCCTAGGTATGTATTTGCTGAAGTCAGTATCTGAAAATAGAAAATAGTCTCAGAAAATTTATCTTTCTAAGTGAACGTCCTCCTATAAAAATCCATATTCATTTCTCCCCTTTTCATACTTAAGAATACAGTTAAGTCCTGGAGATCTAACTAATTTCATTGAGCAAAATGAAAACAACCATGAGTTATAATTCCAGTTCCTTCTACATCCCCAGTAATATTCCCTCTGAATCGCACATCAGAGGGAATGTAACACATCACATCTCTGCTCCTTCCTGCCTCAGTTTTAAAAGTTTAAAGCTTCCTTCTAGTGGTTTCTTACAGAGTTTATGATCAGTGACCCTGAAATCTAGAAGTACAGGCTGGAGTTTATGATCACCTCATCTCTGATCCACAGGTGAAAGAGTAGAACCAAACAGAAGCATAAATGTTGTTATAGAGCTGGGACAACCATAATTACTGTGTCTACAATTCAGTTTAATTTCTGCATCAGTTTAGGCAGAAGTCCTGTAATATGTCTAACTGATTATGAAGGAAAACCCTTTTTTGTTTAAAATCTATCTATCTATCTATCTATCTATCTATCTATCTATCTATCTATCTATCTATCT
>PVKA01042486.1:0-17388 GCA_004027165.1 Ctenomys sociabilis | reverse complement strand
TGGATCTACCTAGGTCTTAACCATCCAGCAGAAAAGCATAAATGTATAAAAATAAAGTATACATCGTGAGCCCATAATATTAAGCTGAGCTGTAAATGGATATGGTCGACAATTTCTTTGAATAACTCCCTATGGTTGCAGAATGCTGGACTGTGTTGGATTGTGGTGTCGAGTTCAAGAACCTAAGGTAGTTGAATGTGTGTCATTTCTTAATGACACTATTCTTCCTGCAGCACAGGAAGATCTCCTTTGATCTGGCCCTGGACAATATCTCGGTACTCCTGGAGAGTTGAAGGCCTGATATGCTTTCTGTTGCTTAGTGGGAACTCTTGCTGGTTGCATGCTGGATTTGCTTCTTATGTTTATTTTTTATTATGTATTTAGTACAAAGTCTAAAGGGTCTCACTACACAGATCAACTCATAGTGATCCTTCTGTTTTCAGCCTCCCAAGTGCTGGGATTATAGGTGTGCACCACCACACCCAATCTCAGCTTTGGGATTTTGCTAGAGGACTGGTTGGCCTGCTCTTTCAGGACTGTACATGTACATGCTTATAATTAATGAAGAAAAACGCTCTTGTTCCTTTATGTTTTTAATGCTCTTATTTCTTATTCTGTTCTCAATCTTTGGGATAAATACGTTATGAAAGTGGGTGGATGTGGCCTGCAAATAAATCAAACTTCTCTTATGTCTGTGGCTCTCAGAAATCTGTATTTTTCAGGCTATTACATTTAGCTTTTAGAATTTCTTTCACTTACTTGACTTTCACGGATTTTCTTCTAAAAATATATTTTCTTCAGTTTCAATTGGATTGCCATGTGACCTCAGAGCATTCATGTTTAAAATATGTAAAGCATATATAATCATGATGTTATATGTTTTTTCTCCTGTTGCCAGTGCAGAAGTGAAATCTATTTCATGTTTTTTCCTTCCTAAATAGAAGCAGAAAGTCCTTTGTATGTGTTTAACAACATCAATATAGACTACAGTTAATTACATATGTGTGAAAGAGGCATAAATACTAAGTGATAGATAATTAATTTTCATGTACTTTTTCTCATTTATTTGACCTTGACAGAAAATTAAGTAACCATATTAGTTCACACACACAAAGATGAATTTTAAATAATCACAAACTTAATTTTAAAAGCAAGAGAATATGTGTGTATAAATCTGCTGAAGGTGTTAATAAAATAAAGTCAAAGGTTTGTTCTCCAATTCACTGTTATGCTATTTAATCATGGATAAGAAAGCAACACCTCTTCTTGAATTTGTTGTTGTTGAACAACATGGTGGTGTATAGTATCACAATTCATCCACATCAAATGGATAAAATGAAGAGATGCTATCCTTATACTTGGGGTTGCTGCTATTATTCTCCTATGAGAATTACTCACATTTGGAAGGTTTAGTGGATAAATGTACTATTAATTCCTTGTTGTTAGTACTGTTGCAATTATAAAGCTCCTCTGGATCTTGAGTATGGTTTGGACTTGGCTGCATGCTGAAGATCAAAGTGTCATTCAGGTGAAATTTTCTCTAACTCTTGGGATCCTCTTCTAATTTCTCGGAGTCTTTTCAAAATTATTCATTGGATCTTGAGAAAATGTTTTTCTTCATGGTGGTCAGAATGAGATTCCAGGGCTTGGTAGGAGAACTCAGTAGTCTAAAGCACCTGCTTGGGCAAAGTCGGTCAGGGGCAAAGGACTGTGATTCAGTCCCCAGCATCGCATGCCACACCAGACCCGTCCTTAAGGTAGCCTTAGCCAACCAAAAAACAAAAAAAGAGGAATCTTTCTCAAAAAAAATAATGAGATTCCACCTCTACTTACCAAGTGTTGCCTATTATTGGCTCCAATATACAGATCCACGCATTGTGTTATTCTTCATCTATACAGCATGGCAGTTTGCTGCTACAAGACCACAAGCACAATCCCTGGCTTCAAACATTTTTAAATATCTGTCTGGTTATGTCAGACCTACACAAGATAACCTCTGAGTGAACTAACTCAAAATGAACAGCTAGAGTCCTGAAATCCTACTGAAAGTGAAAAAAAAAAGAAAAATGTCACTTTGTGTGGGGACTCATTTTTGTCTCAGTGTACCCTGGGTAGAAATGGTGGCAGGAACAAGGAAAAGATAAAGAGACAAGAGCTGAGTCAGGCGTAGGCCCATTGCCTGATTGACAAAAGACCAAAACAACAATAGTAGGGACATTTACGTATACTTATAAAGTCAATATTTCTACACACAAGTTTGCCTAGCAACTGATAGCCAACAGTGCCCAAGCAGGATGTTTTTCTCAAGACTAAGGCACCTTAACATTTTCAGGCCCTGAGGCTTTGCCACACTTTCACGTGTATGACCGATTTCCAGGTTCAGTGGCTCCAAACAACTTTGCCCTTATGAAGTAGTATAATATTAATAATATTTTATCATAATCACAAATTTCACCTATTAAAGAACTGGTATTACACAGGGCTTCATAAAGCAGAAAACAAGCTAGAGAACTATTTTCAAATGCTGATTACCATAGTAACCATATTTTTCTATGGGATAACAAACAAAAATGAATTGAAACATCCTTTAAAATGTATTATCTTTATAAGGACTTTTTGTGACATTTGCCATTTTTTACGTGAAAGGAGTTAATGGTGATGTGAAGTGAGAAATACTTCTGAACCGAATCTTTAAGACACAGGGTGCACCTTTTCAAAGATGTTGTCATTTCCCCACCAGAATCAAAAAGGTGCTATTCAGAGGAGAATGTGACAAGGAGAATGTGACAAGGAGAATGTGACAGAGCCAGATTGCTGCCAGACCTAATTAGGGCCGACAGCATGAACAGACAATAGTCTTTAAACTATTATTTTTTGAAATTAGTATTACATTATGGAGATTTTTGATTACATGTTAGTACAGTACAGTCTAGCCGGAACTCGCAGTAATTTGAATTTAAAATAGAAAACAATTATCATTTTAGAGAATGTATTGAAATTGTTTTCCTCAAGTTATGAACTTACTACATATTCAGTAAACATGCAAGTTTTCCTTTTCTTTTTGATAAGTCTTCATCCAACTGCAACTCACCCATTTTCAAATAATTTGGAATGTTGCAAGCAGAAGAAAAGTACATGGTCTCTTCTCATTGTATGTCCTGACTGTAATTATAAGTAATAAAATGTCTTAAGACATAATTTATATCTGTTTATTTCATGCATAGTAATACTGTATTTTTATTCCAAAATCTTCAATAAGTGGGTCATTATATTATCTTGAATATAATTTTATTCAAAGAATATGATATTCTAAGATTTGTAGTCATATAGTAGGTGATTCTTTCAAATATTTGTATACTATTTATCAACTTAAAGAACTATATGAATTACTCTTTCATTATGATTGCCAGAGAATAGCTCTATATATAAAAGGGAATTGATTGCATATTATTTATTCTTGTTTTAAGTCAAGTTATTCCCAGTCTTATTAGGAAATGCAGAGGGAGATTACTGGATTTTCAATCTGGATCATCATGGTAAAATATTTCTGTGAGTTAAATATTAGGTTACTTTATGGACATTTTAAAATATAGTCCTACACTGGGTATGATGGTGGCCGCCTGTAATCCCAGCTCTTGGGAGGCTGTAAACAGGTGGATCACTATGAGTCAGATTAGCAGTGAAACCCTGAACAACCTCTACACCCTGTCCTAAAATACAAAAATTAAATAAGTAAATAAATAAATAAATAAATAAATAAATAAATAAATAAAACAGTCCTTACAAAGGGCCAGTGAGATAGCTCAGCAGACTAAGTGCCTGCTTAGGCAAGCACAGGGAGTGGGGTTCGATTTCCAGCGTCACATGCTGGGCCGGCCCTGCCTACACGCTCTCTGAGCTGTCTACTGAGACCATACGTGGGGGCACATGTCTGTAATCCAAGCCCTAGGGAAGCTAAAAGCAGGAGGATCACTACAACTCTGAGCTATGTAGTGAGACCCTGTACCAAATACAGAAAACAAAACAAAACAAATCAAACAACAAGAAAAAAAGAGACCTTGCACAAAATGTTTCTAGTGTTTTGTATATATTCTGTGATACTGACTTTTTGGCACCTTCATATATCAACTTAATCAATCAATTATTTGTCTATAAGCTGAATTTAAATATTTAAGAATGAATGTATAGATGACCTTCCATCTTAATCATTTGTTACATAATGATGTTTGTGTTTTGACTCATAAATCATGTTATCTCTAACAGTAATAGTTGGCATATTATTTTGTCTTATTATTGCAGAACAAAATAGATGACATTTGTCATTTTTCTCTGGGCTAAATATCATTTTATTTTATTTTCTCCACCATGTTACAAGTGTATGTATGTTTGCTCTCAGGTTATAGACATGAAGAATTTTCTCTTTTGTATCAGTATCATAAAATAAATCAGCCAAAGACAAATTTAATTCTTTTCTGATTAATTCTACTAAGTATTATTTTACCCAATCTCACAGTCATTGTCCTAGAATCCCACCATGTGTTATCCATTTGTAAGATGCTTCAGTCGTAAGAAACAATTTCAACTAATCAAAGTTGACAACGGTGTGTTTAGGTGCAATTTTTTGCCATGTTATAATCACCTAGCAATATCAATTAGTGTGATATTTTTAAGAAACTTTTGTCTCAGTCATTTTTCTGTCATTGCTGGGACAAAATATCCAACACCCAATATTCAGGAAGGAAAGGTTGATTTAGCTCATAGCTGGCTCCAAGGCAGAGTGGCACATGACAGAGGACAGCCTTTTGTGGCAGTGGAAAGCAACTAAGACGAAAGGAGGACCTGCTGCCGGAGCAGCAAGCTAGCCTTTTTCTGATTTTGCATTGCTATGCAGATTACCTTCCCTAAGGCCCGTCTACTATTCCAGTACTGAATCATGAATTAATCACAAACTCTAGAAGCCACCCCAATGACTGCATGAGACTTTTAGGGGACACCTAGACACAAGCCATAACAGTTTTCCTACACTCTGCTGGGATTTGAGGAGGGGAGATTTTTATAGCTTTAGTAAGTCATGAAAAACCTGGGTCTTTATAAAGATGAAGGTTATGGTTTGTGTCTCGTTGTCCCCCAAAGCCTCTTGTAGTCATGGGGTGGGGACTTCTAGTGTTTGTGATTAACTCATGATCCACTGGGATTATGTGTGATCCAAGGCTGGAATTATGGGGTTATGGGTATGAGTACTTCCTCCAGCCTGGGGCAGAGAGCCCGAGTGCAATATAACAGACAGAGAGACAGACTTTCGGTAGCCATTGGTCTTTGTTGTTATTGCTGTTCGGCCACCATGAACTGCTGCTCTCTGCCCTGTGCCCCTCTACCTTGGAGCCAGCTGAATACAGACTGAAACTTCCAGTAACTGTGAGCTAAATAAACCTTTCCTTCCTTCATTTTGGGTGTTAGGTATTTGTCCCAGCAACAAGAGAAGAGCAACAAAGACAATGAGACAGATGTGAAGAGCCTAAGTTTTTTTTTTTTTGTTTGTTTTTGTTTTTTCTTTTCCCCTCTGGTGCTGATTGGAGGTGAAATGTGGCTTGGATTGGCCCTGACCCAACCTCACTCTGTTCCCCACTCCCACTACAACACTAAGAGGTCTTTCTTCTGTGGCCTCCCAGGCCACCTAGCTGCCATTCTCCATCCAACACGAGAGCAGTTAGCCTGTCACTGTGGTCCTCCATCCTCCTGGACTATAGCTCCTTCCACTCTCCGTGTTGCTGTTCCTTCTCAGAACTGAGGTGACACCCTCATGAGGAAGAGAACCAAGCTCTGTGTTAACAGCCTTGGCCCTCACAGCTGGGCTTCCAGAAGATTTCCATACAGGCCTACAGCTGCCATGCAGGCCGCACTACTCAACCACCTAACTGGTGGGATTTTAGAGTTCCAAAGCCACAGAGAGAGAAGCCAAATAAACTTCTATGGCCCATGATACAAGGAGTCTGTGAGATTCTAAAGCAGCAAATTGACTGAAGTACATGTTTTACTTTAAATGAAGGCCTGATTAATATCATGTACCAATTTCTGTCTCTACTCTGGGTAGTATGAAACACAAATATCCTGAAGGCACCAAATTACCTCTACAGACAAAAGTCCAGTAGCAGTGTGCACCAATTTATACTGCCCTCACCACAGAATGGTATTCCAATTCTGATCTTAGTCTAATCCTTTAGAACCTATAAATATAAACAGAGATTTAGGATTCACATTGATTTAACTCACATAGATCAAAACATTTCCAGCAAAATAAAAAATAAAATGAGGTACTCAGTCAATTACATTCCTGGAACACAGGTAATAGAAAAATTCCAGGAGTTCTAAAGAAAGAGGTTTTCACAGGTAGTATTAGTTCATACTCCAAAATTCTAAATCATTGAAGAACATAAATACATAGTAAAGTAAATCAGAAGACTTGATGAACAGTAATAGAGTAGACCTTCTGATATTCACATAATAGCAAGACAGAAGTGTTATTAACTTGCTACTGTATTGTCATTTATATTTTGCCATATCTGCAGCTGACGAGCAATGTTCCATGTTCTTAGTTTATGCTTTTTTCTTCAGCAAATGTGGCACTGGTAAGAATACTGTTCTGTGGCACTTCCCTATACATGTGTGAAGGAAGAGTTTCAAGTCTAAGTCCTAAGCTATCATCTTTCCTGCTTTCGAATTACATCCCTATCACCTAAGACACAATTAATCTAAATATAGTAAAAATATTGTACATAGTTACTATCAGAACACAAATTAATGATTATGTATCTCACTCTGAATAGCAAAATCTACTTTAGGGTGTATCCTTTCTCACAGCCTTCTACGCAAGAGCTGACATTGCACGATCCTCTGATTCCGGATGAGAACATCTGATTCTCATCAGATTACCCCAGAGCAATTCTCACTTGGTATCAGCAATGAGGAAGAGAAGAAGAAAAATTCAAACAAACCATAGCACTTTCCCTCCGTAATAGTTGTAAGGCAATGACTCACCATCCTTGTGGCTCAAAGCCTGTGTGTGAGTGGGGAGAAAAGTTATCTCTGCATTTCTTTTCCAGGAATGTTGTGATGGCAGAGGAAAGACAAAATTTAGAGGCCTGAAGATAATGACTCACAATTCTATGCTCGTGATAGTCTTTGTACAGTAAATCCCTGACTCACAAACGCATTCCATTCAGAGAACACAGTGTGATTCTTGCATACCTTGGACAGAAATATACAATGTAAACCATAAAGAATAAACACATATAGAAAAATATTATAAATAAACTCTCTGTACTCTATAGTTACTTTATAGTGGTGGTAAACTTATGATTTTTACTTGTACAGTTGTTTTACAATGGTAAACGAGATTTGGGTCAATTCTGTGATTTGTTTGAAATTAGGAATGCTTGTACTGGGACTTTGATGCATTTTAATCTGTGAAAGTTCAAAGCTCCAATGCTTATATCTTGGGGACTTGTATCTCTGGGACAATATTCTAATGCGCATTGATTAGGTATCTTCATTACCATAATAATAGCATTCTATCATGTCATGATCATTCTGGAGAGCTGTATTCTTCTTTCTATGTCTAGAATATGAAAGCATTTACAGTTCCTTCAACCATTTTCAACTATAGGCTTTAAATTAATTCTTTTCTTTTTTTTTTTTTTTTTTTTTTTTTCCTTTGGCTGTCTCAGCACACTCTAGGGGTGGGGCTGGCACAGGATGCCATGTCTACACAGGTGCTTTAGACGACTGAGCTAGTTCACTAGCCCCTTTACATGAAAATTTGAATGCCAAATTAGTTCTTTTACTACTACAAACTTAGTGTTATGCTTTGTGTCTAGTTGTCCACCCAAAGCCTCTTGGCTTTTAGAGTTTGTGATTAATTCATGATCCATGGCAGGGACTGTGCGTGTGAGTGCTACACCCGCCTGAGGTGTGCAATGTGAACACCATGTAAAGAAGGGTGAGAGGCTTGCTAGTTCATGCAGCTGCTCCTCCTCCTCTTGCTCTGTAATGCTTTCTGCCACCATGAACTATTGCCCTCTTCTATGTACCACTGTGCCTTGGAGCTAGCCAAGAATGGACTAAAGCTTCCACTCACTGTGAGATAAATAAAACTTTCCTTTCTCAATTTGAGTTGTAAGTATTTTGTTCCAGTAATGAGAAAAGTAACCAAGATGCCTAGATATATGCAAACCACTATGGCATGAGGATCTTCAAATCCTTGTAAGAAGATACATAAGAAATAGCTGTGCCATGACCCAATACCCACCAACAGATGAAAGAATAAAGGAAAGCACACTTGTACACAGTCAGGAGGTACTGTGCACTGCAAAGTATGAATCTGAGTCATTTGGTGGAAAATCAATGCACTTTGAGAACTTTACAGTACTTAAAGTTAATTCATGTACTTGACCCAGGTCTATTACTATGCACTAAGTTAAAGTAAAAATGGATTAAAGATCTAAACATTAAAACAGGAACACTCAATCTCCTGGAAGGGAAAGTAGGAGGAACTCTTAAAGACATAGGGGTAGGCAAAGAGTTCATGAACAAACATATATTCAGACAGAAAACACTTGAAAGAATCAACAACTGGGATCAACTCTTCTTGAGGAGTTTCTGCACATCAAAAGAAATTGTCAACAAAGTGAAAAGACAACTGACAAATTTTGAAAAAATCTTAACTAATAAGCACTCAGGCAAAGGTCTTCTCTCTAGAATTTATCAAGAACTAAGATATATTAGGGCTCTGAGATTTAAGGACCCAATCCAGAAATGGGCATCTGAGATGAATACACACTTCTGAGGATGATATTAAATAAGTGAATAAATATATGAAAAAATACTCTACATTGCTAGCCATCTGTGAAATGCAAATAAAAACAACACTGAGATACCATCTCATTCCAGAAAGAATGGCTATCATAAGGAAATCAACCAACAACAAATGTTGGAGAGGATGTGGGGAAAAGGGAACACTTCTCCACTGCTGGTGGGAATGTAGACTGGTACAACCATTGCACAGATCAGTATGGAATAGGACTGGAAATCCCATTCAAGCTGGCTGTCCCCCTACTGGGAATTTTCCTAAAGAAACTGAAAACATCATATCATAGTGATATATGTGTACCTAAGTTTATCACAGCACAATTTGTGATAGCAAAATCTTGGAAACACTTGAGGAATAATTGAAAAAGATGTGGTATTTCTATACAACGGAATATTATTGTGCTATAAAGAATGATAAACTTGAAGCATTTATATTGAAGTGGATGCCACTTGAACATATAATCATAAGTTAAATATACTAGACATACACGTTCAAATATTATATAATCTCCCTAGTATAAGAAATCAAAAGAAGAAATACAAATAGAAAGGTATAACAACAACTAAAAATAAGTTAGTCAGATAGTTAGGGTGAAAAGAATTGCATATTTTGCAGGGTAGCTATCAGCTTCTCATCTGGATGATTAACAACCTAAATTCACAGATCAAAATTGGAGAAATGGAAGGGCTGCAAAGACAGTGAACAGTTTGATTATAGCCTTTCAAGGTCAGTGAAGACTCGGCACATAGGAGAACCTGTACTGTAACATCATGGAACTAAGTTATACTCCATATTTTCTGATCTAGGAGATTATGGAGCCACAGAGGAATGTGATTGATGATCTATACTGTGCCTAGGGAGAGTAACATGTAGAGAAAGCTTTCCATCAGGCTTTCACAGAGAGCAAACTGGTCAAGCAGTGGCTGTGACTCATCAATATGGCTCACACAGACAAAGGACTACAGGGTGAGGTACAGGGTTACAAGATAAACCCTCTGGGGACTTGATTGACCTCATCAGATACAAAAGTTTCATTTTTTGTTATACGGGTCTTGCTTTATCTCAGTTTTAACCATCCAACAGAAAAGTATAGAAACGAGATATATAAAATAAGGCCATAATACTAAGCTGAGCTGTAAAAGGCTCAAGTCAACAACTTCTTCAGATAACCCATTATTATTGTGGACTGGTGGACTGAGTTAGATTGGTTTGCTGAATTCAAGCACCTATAATAATTGAATGACAATAGAATAAACATCTTTGGCAGGACTAAACAACAACAAAAAAGGGGGCAAAGGAAGAACCATTCTGTGTTTGTATAAACAGTATAGTTAGGATAAATATGCAGTACTTTTGCATAATTCTATGAGAAGAAAGATTTGCACTAATAGTGTTTGGACAGGATGTCCTGTCTGCTTCTTGTACCATGGATAACCACTAGGAAGATAAGAATGTAAAGAGTATTAATTATTGAATTTGTAGTATAGTTCAGCTTTAAAAAGATAGGTATACAGCTACATCCTCTTAAATCATTGATTAGAGGCATCTGCTTTAATAGGGTCTGTAGAGTATTGTGTATGCACCTTGTACAACAAAAAGCTACTATGAAAACAATGTGCAATGCATTAATTGTTGAATCTGTCCTCCTAATTTGATTTGTAACTGTCTTGTTGCTATTTGTTCTTCAATAAAATATAAAAAAAATTAAGTCATGTAATGAGACACACGACCTTAAGTTTTGCCCATCTTCTTTCATACGAAACACCTAATATACTTTAAAAAAATGTATAACATGAAAGACAATAGAGAAAAAAAGTGTGAAAAAAGGTATTAAAATCCAGTGTGGAAAATGTGTCTAAAATTGTAACTTGACTTAATTTAATTGTCATATATATTTTACATATCCCAAGCTATTATTCTGTATGCATAATAATTAACTTTATAAGGTCATATAACATAAATAAATGAATGTGACGGTAGAAAAATAAAATTGGGTGTACCAAGGGACCAAAAATAATTACAGTGCATATTCTACATATATCAATGATCTCCAGTGAAAGCAAGTATTATATTCTGCAAATAAGTGCTAATAAAGGTCAATACAAGCTGTAAGTTGAGAGAAAGAAAATTTTATGACAAGTAAAGATGTCATATTTAAAATTTTGTATTTCTCAGAAACTTAATCATAGGTGATCTCTACCAAATATTTTGTATTTCATCCACATGTTTGGCTGAGCTTGCTTGCTTTCCCCTAGAGCTTTTCTTATGGTTTTCTGTTCATATTTATAGAGTTTGACAACATGACTGTGCATCTCAGTGCTATGTCCTGATTGTGAGGAGATTTCTGACCCCTTCAGGAATGTACACTTTTTATCAGGTTTGAATTATTCTCTTCAGACATGATTGTATTACTATTTCTGCTCCAGTTGTTTCTATTGCTTCCTTGGGTAACTGATTTATTTAGCAGTCACGACTTGGAAGGTGATGAGCTTGACACAGTTTTGTAGCTCTCTGATGACCTTCTATAAAGCCTGATTTTTCAGAATGTTGATTTCTGACCCCTAAAGATATTTTGGGAAGATTACACCCTGCTATTTTTTTTCAGTAATAAAACATTTAGCTACTTTCTAATGTCAGTTTCATATTACACTTAAAAACAGTCCTTTTCTTCTTCTATTTCAAAGCCAGGGCCACATATTGGACTTATAGAACTTGTCATAATGAAGGTGTCTTGTCACTAAATTGTCAAATTTCATGTTTATCTAATCTCTTTAAACTGAACTGGATATTTGTATGGAAGGAGGAGCTCTAGAAATACTGCTCACCCACTTTCCAAATTGCTTTCATTATCTTACCTGAATTTGTTTTAGTTAAATCTTGGTGATTTCTCTTCAACTTTAACGGTGGTTACTAATCAATGTGCTAATAAATGCTGAACTGTACAATTCGGACTTTGCTCACTTGTTTACAGCCAAGCTTCAGTGATGGAAGTTTCGTCGCAAAGTTGAATTCTGCACAACATTTTAAATGATTACTTGCTGTGAATTCTGGAGTGGATGTGAAATTAACCATTATTTATTGGGAAAATAATTGACCATTTATTGTCAGCTTACTGTAGCTATGACAAGATTCCTGAGTTGCTAGCTTTGTACAGTATAAAATTGTATTGTGGAGCACAGTTTGAGAGGTTGCAGTGCACTGAGCTGATATTGTGCATTATCTCAATATCCCAGAAATGACACGTCTTATATGTAGGCAATGAGCACAGTCAGGAGACTCCAGTGCTGATTACTGTCATTAACTTGCTATTTTTCTTTAAGTATCTTTGCAATAGCTATAGAACTGCGAAGCAGTGCTGATGGGTCACGAAGTTCAAGCTGGGAAACTCAACACCAGACTTTCTTTCTTCAAGGCACTTTTCATCTCCTTAAATGATTCTTTTGGAAAACCCACTAGCCTCCTCAAGTGACTTGAAAGTACACCTGAAATGTAAGTTGCGTTTACAGAAGCTTCAATTTCCCATTCTGTGCTAATTAGAAAGTTCCAGACACCCTCCGCTTCTACCTCCTCTTCCTTTTCTTCTCCCCTGCCCAATGTGGACGCAGGTGGCGCTGGAGCGGAAGGGTGGAGAACAGCAGGGACAACGCCCCGTCAAAGCCCTCCTTGTTTCTGAGGCCCCATCGTGGATGAATCAGAGCCGTGAGGTAGGAAATGTGTCTCAGTCCTGGAGGACTTGAGGTCCTCGTTGTCAATTTTTGGAGATTAAAAACAATTTAATACGAATTTATGTTTAGAAAGACTCAGCAATTCTAGTTTGTGCTGCTAAATTCTATACCAAAAGTGGATGGTCTTGTTCATATTTCCCATGTGCTATTTACATTTTTCCTGAATTACAGATCAGTATAATTTTTTTCTATATCTTTGAGCAAATATTCCACAGTATTAGTTCTGAAGTGTACTTTTCTAGTACAGTTTTAACTAATATTGTTTCTTGAAACAGAGTATTTTAGATAATTCAGTTCTCCTTTGTCTCCTTTGTTTCATCTTATCTTTTTTTGTTTAAATTTTCAGTACCTTAATGAAATATGTATTTGATTATATGTAACCCCATAAAATATGCATTTGATTATCATATATATGTATACATTGAGAAAAAAACATGAAAATGTTCACAAGGATTTTTATTTATTTTTATTTTTTGGCAGAACTTGGGATTGAACTCAGACTCCTGCACTTGCCAGGGAAGATCTTATTCTACAGAGCCATCTCCCCAGCCCCTGTTCACAAAGTCATGAAAGTACAGGAGTCCACGGTGACAAGGCACTCTCACCCTTATTCTGAACTTCTAAATCTTTCTGTCAGGAATTAGTCACATTTTATTTTATTACATTTTTATGTATTTAGTACAAGGTGACACTACATAGATTAGACTCATAGTGATTCTTGTGAGTTTTCAGACTCCCAAGTTCTGGGATTGCAGGCTACCGCCACCGTGTCTAGTCTCAATCGCCACATCAGCACCTTTGGGGACGGGGCCTGCACAGCGCACTGAAGATGAAATCGGGGTTTTAGATTTGCCTGAGCAGGCACTTTAATCCTCTGAGCTATCTGGCCAGTCCCCTAGAGACACACTTTATATTTCTAGGAAATATTTAAAACTGTTTTCACAAAATTGTAGCATGTTTCACCATCTACTTTTTACTTTATTGTCTTACTTTATAAAGTACCTTGCAAGTTCTGATCAACACATCATCATAACTGTAAATTTATTTTGCATAGCACACTGCCTTATGTTATAATGCACTGAATATGCCACATACTCATAGATAGCTAAAAATATATAAATTTATTAACATGTTACTTGCAATTAAATCTCCTTCAGTTAAGGTAGAAACTGTATACTTTGTTATTCTAGTATGGGTAATGTGGCACTACCATAGCTCAAAGAAGTTAATTAAGTGTATAATTTTATGTGATTATATGAAAACAAAGTTATATACATACTTGAAACATTAGCAAGGAAGAACATTGTTTTCTAAGATAAACAGTAAAAAAGGCACGATACATATGATGTACAAGTATACCAAGCAAGTGCAGTAAAATACTTCCTTCATGAAGAATATATCCATATATATATGGATATATATATATCCATAGCTATAACATCTTATGTCTATAAATAAGCAGACTTTTTATATCAGTTTTTCTTAATTTAACCTATAGATAGATATAATGGCAATGGAAGTGACAAAACTTAGGCACTCAATCAGATTATCTTAAATTCATTCAGAAAGGGCAGTGCCCAGTTTTGTTCCAAGGATGGGATGATGAGGACGTCGTGTTGCGGCTGTGGATGTAAACACTATGTTGGGAGGATTTCCTGCTAAGCACGAGGCAGCATGCGCCACAGGTGTCCCTGTGCTTGGCAGGGTTTGTGCATGAGGGGCCCCCAGGTGTGCCTGTGCTATGGGCACCGCTGGGAGCTGGAGGACCTCGCACGTGGCTGGGCCTGCTGGAGGGCGCTGAGGAATGGTGTGCCTCAGGCGGGGCCCCCGGGACCAGGAGGTGAGAGGCCTCCTGAGCACGTCACAGTGCCTTACCACGCACCCAAAGGCAAAAGGTCAAAGGCAGAGGGCTGGGCATGGTGGTGCAGACTTTAATCTCACCTGAAGCTGAGGCAGAAGGATCCCTGGGAGTTCAATAGCAGCCTAGGTTGCATAGTAAGCACTTGTCCCAGAAAAGAAGAGCAGAAGCGACAACAGCAAAAGCAAATGTACTCTGAAACGGTCAGCAAAATATAATCTTTCTCCTCAGAAGCTGATATTCCTGGATATTATTTCATAGCAATATATAGCTAACACAATGCCATAAAGCTCCAGGAATGAAAATTTGTATTTTTCATCTTGGCTTTGTTGCTCTGAAGTGTTGAAGTGTATTTTTCTGACTTACTGCTAAAGAAAGAACTGGTGAATAATTTCTAGGATGATTTCCGGTCCCTGGAAAAAGTTCATCCAGTGCATTTCTTTGTGACCTATACCCAGGGTTTTTGTTTTGTTTTCCTACACAGAATGCTTAAAAGCTGATTTCCTGTGTGGTGATCACATCTAAATGCTGACCTCTGCAATTCAGACTTCACTAACTTGTTTACAGCCAAGCTTCAGTGATGGAAGTTTCCTTGCAAAGTTGAATTCTGCACAACATTTTAAATGATTACTTTCTGTGAATTCTCAAGTGGATGTAAAATTAACCATTATTTATGGGAAAAGGGTGATGTAAGGATCTGCATTTTGTCTAACCCCAAACAGTGTCCGTAGAATAGATACGCATTTCTCTTAAGCACATCTATGAGTCTCGAAGCTACATAGGCAACAAGAACAAATTGATATTTTTATTTCCAAAAAATAATAAGCCATTGGAAAACTGCTTGTTTTATCTCTCAGTCCATTCTATTACCTTCATAGTCTAAAAAACCCTATGAGGTTCTGGGCATCAATGTGTACACTGATTTCTAATTTAAAAGCTTTCATGGATTGACATCTTTCCTTGCTGTTAGTAAAATTTCAATGAAAAAACTTTTACAAACAACAGTATAGACACTATAGATTTTTCTGAAGGAGAACATTCATGAAAATTCTATCATTTTATTTTGTAATTCTTGACATTTATAAAGTGACTATATTTATGAGACATATAATCTACATTTAGATTCAATCTGAGTTTTAAGGATAATTTTTAGTATCATGGATTATAAAAAATGGACAGTGACACTTGCTGCAGAGTATGATTGCATCTCTCCTGGGGAGGGAAGTATACAGATAACACAGCTGAATTGTTTGCGTTTATTCCCCTGCCTTTCCACCTCCCTCGTTCCTTCATTTCTTGGATTTATAATGCATGTTACATGTTATTACATTAGAAATTCAAATTTCTATAATAGACCTCTAATCTTTTAATAAAAGATCTTTATTCCATGGAGGAGTAACCTAGTTCAATTTCTACAACTGATATACTCATTAATCTATCTATCTAATATTATGCATAGAATTATATATACAATATTATATGTACCCATTAATATACCAATTAATTAATGATACACCCATTAATCAATTTATCTATCTATCCAATATTATACATATATATGTGTATGTGTGTGTATGTGTGTGTGTTTATATTTAGAGAGAGAGAGAGAAAGATACAGACAGAAACAGAGAGTCAGAAAGACTTAGACAGAGAGCATATCCATGAAGATTTGGAGACTACTATGTTGTATTCATATTAGCCTAACAGGAGAAGTGTTGTCAAAACATCTTTCTGTACTAGTTATCTATGCTTTGTGGTATTTTCTCTCTTTTGACTCTTGTTTGTTGATAAAGTTCAAATACAATAGATACAGATGCAGAAATTTCTTGTGTAAAAGAGTTACAATTCAAATATCATGGAAGAAAAATGGCGATGCATTTAAAATTGTATATGGCAAATACTTGAGAGTTTGACTAAATTATTGTAAATGTTGGACCTAGTGGTTAAATTCACCTCATCTGTTATATTCTCTTTTGAAAAATAAGTAACTTACGAGATTTAGTGTGTAGCTATGTGTGTTGCATAGTGACACGGACACTTTATGGAAAAAAAGCAAATCTAGATTGCATTTTCCTAACTTTTTTAAAAGTAAAACTCAGATTAAATCCTGCACATATTTTAATTTTATGCGAGGAAAGAAAATCTAAGAAGCAGCATATGGCCACCTTATAATGCAGATTCGCTGGCACAAATTTAAAGGAATGATCAACATACATAATGAATTCAAGCGATTTCTTAAGCTTAGTAGCCATGAATATTCTCAGTGCTATTATAATTAGAAAGTTTTCTGGCAACACTACATGAGATTAATTTGTTAGTCTTTTGAAAGAATTCCCTTATTAAGTCATTTTAATTGACATATACCTTTGAAAAACTTCTATCCAGAATGAAAACCTCTGGCTGAGGAGATGGTTCAGTGGAATAAGTGCTTCCCTGGCAAGTGTAAGGGCCTGAGTTCAACTCCTTGGTGCCACAAAAAAAAAAAAAAAGATCAGTCAGAATGAAAACCTCAGAGAGGAAAGAAAAGAAAGAAATTATTAGGGTGCATGAAACTGAAACAATGTTAAGCACTCAACTCAAAAGTATTTATTTTTTCAAACATGCTATTTTTACTATACTTATAAGACCTTTAAAGATAATATATCACCTTTGTTTTTTAATATCACATATTCTAAAATAGTCAATGCTATTTATTACACATATTTACAGATGTGTAAACCATACAATAGTTTTTGCTGAATTCTGTCTCAATCTATGTAATCTACTTTGTTTTCATGAGACATGGTGTCTGGGTATGTAAAGGATTTCTATGACTTACTTAAGAAACACAATAGTGTTTAGACACTGTACTAGCAATGTGAGGGCTTTACAACTTAATTACTACTGATTTTAGAATTTTACTTTTTTTTTTTTTTTTTTTTTTTTTTTTTTTTTTTTTT
>PVKA01042485.1:0-17389 GCA_004027165.1 Ctenomys sociabilis | reverse complement strand
AAAAAAAAAAAAAAAAAAAAAAAAAAAAAAAAAAAGACTGGGAGGGAATATGGTTCAGTGGCACAGCATCTACCTGGCAAGTACAAGGTCCTGAGTTCAATTCCAGATACCAAAAATAAAATAAAGCCTCTTCTTTGGTTTCTTATCTAAGCAAAAGCCTGCAGTTGTCAGTCTGTCCTCTTGGCCCCCTTTTTCCTAGTTTATCTAGCTATCAAGGTCTTTGCTTAACTCTGTTCTGTCGGGAGCAGCTTGTTTTTACAGTTTAGGCGACAAGGTCTCGCTACCCATGTAATTGAGGTTGGCTGCAGCCTTCCAGCCTCAGCTCTCCAGTGCTGGGAATACATGTGTGCACCAAGACACCCCATTTTCTTTGTTCTCACATTTATCAGGGTTGCTCCATCTCAGGGCCTTTGTATTTAGAATCTCCTCTGTCCAAATACCCAACTGGTTTTTCTCTTTCCTTCATACCCAAGCTAAAATGTAACATCAGTAAGTCATCCTGCAACTCTGTACTTATTATTACATCACCTCCATCTGAGCATGTAAGACTTTCTGTCACTGCTTGTCTTCCCTGCCTGACCTATTTTGTGAAAGCAGGAACTACTGAGCCCCAGTTTTTTTTTTTTTTTTTTTTTTTTTGTCTTTTTTGAGACAGGGTCTCACTATGCAGTTCAGGCTGGCCTTAAGCTCACTTTGTAGCTCAGGCTGATCTTGAACTCATAACAATCCTCCTGCCTCAGCCTCCCAAGTGCTGGGATTACAGGCACGCGCCACCACGCCTGGCTCGTTATTTTTAAGTAGTGCCTAGTAGTGAGCTTGGCCCATAATGGACACCATGAAGTTTTGTGGCTTTTTTGAGACAGGGTCTCATTATGTAGTTTAGGATGGCCTTGAACTCAAGGCAATCCTTCCAGCCTCAGCCTGCAAGTGCTGGAATTACAACTAATCACTCAACATTAACAAATTTCAATGAATGGAGGACACTCAATCCTTGAAGAAACTTTACATACTCAGGAATATAATTTTGCCAGGACAATCCTCTTTCCTATGTAAAACACCCCAAACACTTGCCTCAAACACACAGCTCTGAACAAAAAAAAAAAAAAAAAAAAAAAAAAAAAAAAAAAAAAAAAAGCCCTAAACACATTGCAGGAGGGGGACTAAACTCCCAGGTGGCAAGTTTTATCCTTCCACACTATTTCCATTTTTCTGTCTCTCTTGTCTTTTTGAGACAGGGTCCCACTGTGCAGTTCAGGCTGGCCTTGAGTTCACTTTGTAGCCCAGCTGGCCTGGAAGTCACAATGATCCTCCTGCCTCTTGGTGCTGGGATTATACGTGTGTGCCACCACGCCCAGATTCCCATTTGGTTTTGTTTTGGTGGAACGGGGGATTGAACTCAGACCCTTGTACTTGCCAGGCAAGCACTTACTCTACTGAGCCATCTCCCTGGGCCCTCATGAAGTTCATTCTTGCTCATGAAGGCATCAGCACCCAAGAATTGACAGGATTACAGGGTAGAAGCAGATATCTAAGAAATACACTAGTGACTTCCCCAACTTCATTCCCCAATCAAAGAGGACAGTTTCTAGTTTGCCATTAGAGAGTTTATTACATGATTAAGAAGTTCAAATAAAAAAATAAAAACCAAAATCTTTGTAGGGAAGCTATAGCCAGAATCTGGGTGTGCTGCTTCCCTGACCCCAGACTCCCTGGCCAAGTCCAGTTTCCCTAACTCAGCTTGACTCGATCAATTTCCTCTTCAAGATTTGCATTTGTGCTCTTGACATCTCTGCTGCTCCTGCTGGAGACCGAGCTCTGTGCCTGTGGCATTGGGGCTTTGGTGAGAGCCCCATATACACCCATGGCCTAAGGAGGACAGAGAGAGCCGTGAGGATACAGGGAGAAGGGACAGCCCAACCTACCGATGGCTAAAAGGACAAATGTGTGGCTGGGGCTAGAGCTTGGTTTTCTTTCTCCCTTAAGCCATAGCCTTAATAAGTGCTCTAGAAATCTTACAAACCATCATAGCAGGGTGACCTTCAGAACACTAACACAGGTATCTACAGAATGAAAGCAGCTCAAAAGCTTCCTTATCTTCCAAGATGCAGAAGTGTTTTCTCATAGATTCTGTTTCTATAAGGAATAAATAGAGGTGGAGACCAAAGCACCTGAAGACTTCTATGGCACATAAGTGGTCATGGGGGTGGTAGGGTCTCAGCCCCCTGCACTGATGCTCTGGGCTGGGTCCTCAGAGAGCTCTAACCTGAGCCACCATACTGGTAACATCACCAGGATTGGAAGGCAACAGAACTGTGTTGGAGTCCTTGGCCAGTTTCGAGAATGCACTGACGTACTGCTCAGCCACAGTCAGTGAAGCTGCCGCATCTCCATTCTGTGCCCACAAAGAGATAAAATCAAGAGATCAAAGACTTGGAAAAGAAGGGAGGTGGAAAAATGAATTAAGGTTGCTAGAATGGAAATATGCATGTTATAATACAAATATATGTAATCTGCCTCAATGGAGCCCACAATGTTGGGAATATCCCCCAAGGTTGGATGAGAAAACCCTCTTCATTGTCAATTCCTGTGTCCTACTCCCACCTAGGAGGTTCTCACATGTTGTGTCAGAGCTGCAGCCATGATGCGAATAGCTTCAGCCTTAGCCTTCGCCTTGGCCAGCACTGCACTGGCCTCTCCTGGAAGAAAAAGAAGCAGAATTTGACCCATTAGGTCAACCTAAAAGTTCTTGTTCCAGCACCAACCTTCTCATGACCTGCTCCTCTTTAAGCCTCCTGTGTTCTGCTCACCTGCTGCCTGATTTATTTGTTCAGCCTTTTCTGCTTCAGAAGCCAGGATCTGGGCCTGTTTCTTCCCCTCTGCCACATTGATAGCTGACTCTCGAGTTCCTTCAGACTCTAAAACTGTAGCACGTTTCCTCCTCTCTGCCTCCACCTAGAACCCCCCAGACAATCCTCATTAATAGGAAGCCTGGGAAAATTTTCACACAGACCTATAATACTCATTACAACAAGAAAGGGAGTTCAAGTCCCCTTGGGGCTGAAATACCCTGAGGTCCTCTTCCCCACCTGCATCTGCATGGACTCTTTCACCCTGGGTGGCACATGGATATCCTTGATCTCATAACGGAGGCATCGGATACCCCAGCAGTCTGAAGCCTGGTTGATGGCATCCACAATGCTGGCATTTAGGGATTCCCGCTCCTACAGAGGAGAGATATAAACTCCACAGCATCACCCCACCTATTGGGGCTAAGTTGCAAAGTCCTTAGGACCAATTGTGATCCCCAGGGGCTGGGGAGATGGCTCAGTGCAATAAGTGCTTCCCAGGCAAGTGCAAGGGCCTGAGTTCAATCCCCCGTTCCAGAAAAAAAAAAAAAAAAAATTGTGATCCCTAGAAAAAAAAATGGCAGAGCCAAGATATGTTCCTTCAAACTCTTTAACTCTGGCCCAGATCTACTTACCCGGAAGACTTTGTCCAGGGAGAGTTTGCCAAGCTCTGATCTCATAGTTGTCTGTGCTAGCTGGGTGACAGCATACTCAGGATCCTCTACACCATAGCTTGCCTGAAAGGGGCATGGGTAGTGCAAGAAGCTTAGATGTAGGATCTTGGTGAGGATGGCAACAGAGAAACTGGATACAGCAAGGAGCAGATACCTTGTAAGGGTCCATGATGCGCAGGTAAAGGACTCCATCAATTTGCAGAGTTACATTATCTACAAAAACAGAAGCAGAAGAGAAGAAGGTCAGAGTTCCAAGTCCTAACCAGCTCTTTTTCCTAAGCTTTGGATATACAACAAGCACAACCTAATGGTCTGAGAGCACCCACGTCACCCTGTACCCCTCACCAAGAGTAACAGCCGACTGTTCAGGCACGTTGATGACAATTTCCTTGAGACTCTGCACATATCGGATCCGGTCTAACACAGGAATGAGGATGTTTAAGCCCTGGAAAGAGTCATGGGTCCTCAGAAGAAAGGGGATGACAGGGTTGGAATCTAAACTAGGCCTGGAGTAGATAGGGAGTCAACATATGGAACATGTCCAGAAAAGCATTAATCCCTGCCAAGAGATGTCCTCAAAAGGCTATAGTGTCACTGGCAGTGAAACTAGGGGCATAGGACTGCAAGATTAGGCCTCCACATGGAGGGGAGAGCCAAGAGAATGGAAACAGAACCATTGGGCAGTGCCAAGAATAGGGTCAGTAAGTAAGGGGCTACAGGAAAACGTAATAACATAGGCGTAAGAGTCAGCTGCTTGGGCTCTGCCAGGACTAAAGGAGGGAGTTCGCAGTCATAGAGACAGGGCCCAAGGAGGTCTCAGTCTCAAGTCTCACGTGCGAGGGATCCAGTCATCTGGCTGACCCGAGATGGGCAAGAGAGATTCTTACAGGCTCCAGGATCCGGTGGAACCGTCCCATTCGCTCCACCACCCAGGCCTCCTGCTGCGGCACAAACAGTACCACGGTGTTTCGGGGCAATCCAGAGGAGGCGCGGCGCGGAGCGCGGCCAGAAGCCTGCACAGAGCCCTAAAAGAAACACAAGCTAAGGTGAAACACAAGCCAGCCAAGCAATCTGACCGTCTTCCCTCAGAGTTTCCCTAAAACTGCGACCATCAAAGGTCCTGGGAGAATGACTCACGTGGGGACCATGACCTCTGAACCCCCTCTTTTCCCAAAGTTGGAATCCTGCTCCTTCCCAACTAGGACACAGATGATCACTGTCCCCACCCTCCGAAGAAGGCCGCCTCAGTCTCACCCTCAGCAGAAGGGCTCCAGTGCCCCGCGCCGCGCGCGCCAGCATTTCCTACAGCCTCAGCGACCTCCGGAACCAACGAGACGCGGAGCAGAGAGGCCGCTCCGGAATCTCAGACCCGAGACTTTCCTCCTGCAGGTCCTCTGCCCCGGAAGTACTACCTCATCTTTTATGTCTTGAATATTCACCCAATCGGCGTTAATTCGCAAAGCGTGAACAAATTATTCCCTGGGAAAAGCGGACCTTCCAGCGAATCCCAGAAGCTGTAGTTCGTTCTGGTTCCCGCTTTTTGAGCCCAAGATTCTGGGCATAGTGGCGGAAACGAGGGCTATTTTCCGTTTGCTCTTGTACCAGAAACATCTCTAATGAATTTTTTAAAAAAATGTATGTAGTACAGGGTCTCGCTACGCAGCTTCTGTTTTTAGCCTCCGCAGCGCTGGGATTACAGGCCTGCTAGTTTCGGTGGTCGGTTTACCACGCCCAGGGGCGGGCTGGAGCAGCATGTGAAGCCGAGTATCGAACCGTGGTGCCTGCACTTGCCTAAGCAGGCGCTTAGTCCGCTGAGCAACCTCGCCTGCCCTCCTTACTTTGTTCTTTTTACTGAGCCACCTCCCCGACCCCTCCTGCTTTGTTCTTTATGCCCTAAAGACTCAGCTTACCCTCTCAAGGAGTATAGTTGTCCCACCTGTCACCTTAGCAACGAGTGTATTGGAGCTGACTTGGTGCCATGGTTGCCATAGTGACTTTCCCCTATAGTGCCCAGTCCTCCCACTGGGAACTGACCCCATTCCTGTTGTCATGGTAACTGAGCCTAACGTTGCCCTGATGATTGGGCTAAGATTCCCTCCACTTCCCAAGACACCACAACTCTTTCCACCTCTTCCTAATTACAGTCTTATCAGGCCTGGCCCACTTGCACAGAGTCCAGCAAATGGTCTCAACTCTGTCTGAAGCATGTCACCTGCAAACATTCTTCCTGCTCTGGTACATTTTTAAAGAGGTCATCTTCATTTTACATATAAAGGCACTGAAAGTGCCCTAAAGTCATTAACAGAACTAGTATAAAAATGATCTTGTCAGGCCTTGTGGTATACACCTATGATCCCAGCACTCTGGCAGACTAAGGCATGAGGATCACAAGCTTGAGCCTAGCCAGAATAACTCAGCAACATCCTGTCTCAAAACCAAAAAGGGCTGTGAAGAGCCAGCCAGATAGCTTAGCGGAATAAAGCTTAGGCAGACACAGGGGCCGGGAGTTCGATCCCTGGTGTGTCGTGTTAGCCCCGCCTCTTGGGCATGCTAAAATGGCGATTGAGACTGGGCATGGTGGCACGCGCCTGTAATCTCAGCGCTTGCATGGCTGAAAACGGAAGAATCACTAGGAGTCCAATGTACGACGTAATAAGAACCTGTAGACCCTGTACTAATTAAAAAGGGGGGAGGGGCTGTGGTTATAGCTCAGTGAGAAGGCCTTAGGTTCCATCTCCTAAGTATTGCAAAATATTCAGAAGCACTAAGTACGTTACCCTACACACCTAGCACCCTCACTGTGGGAAATGAGCAAGACTATGACCCAAGAATCCTCAGGGCCCACCTTTCATGGGCTCAGGCTTAATGCTTGCTCCTTAAGAGAAACAGCAGAGTCTGAGCCCCAGTTACCTCTTCACAGCCCCTCTCCAACAGAAACAGTAGAGCTTAATTCAAGTTTCCAAACAAGAATTTATTCTTTTTTATTTATTTTTCTAAAAAAAGTACCAGGTACAATTTTTTCCTGCTTTCTATTTTGTTTGTTTTCTTCAAGTTTCAGCAATTGTTTGTTCCCCTCAGCCTAGCCCCATCCTAGAAGTCAAGGGCTGAGGCTTGGTAAGAGTCTAAAGTGGGGAATGGGGTAGTTGGGAACCACATAACTGAGTTTGAGGGGTGCCCCTCACCCCAGCTGAGGTAGGCGGGTCAGAATCTGGCCAGGTGAAATTAGGCACCCCAGTCCTTGGCCCTGACTCTGCCCCTGGATACCTTCCTCAGTCAGGACCCCAAAGCAAAGAAACAGGAAGAAGGGGAAAATTGAGTATGGAGCCTTAGACCAAGGGCAATTAACCCGTGTGTGTGTACAATCATGCACGCTTTCTCTCTCTTCTCTCTCTCTCTCTCTCTCTCTCTCTCTCTCTCTCTCTCTCTCTCTCTCTCTCTCTCTCTCTCTCACACACACACACACACACACACACACACACACACACACACAGTTGGCTTTCAAAAATGAGTTAGAGGGTAGGGAGAGCAGAGGGAATAGGGAAGGACAAGGGAATCTGAGCCTTTGGCTAGTGACTCAGTCCCTCTTCCCTCAGCTGAGTGATTGCAGTTCTTTCCCTGCCCCCACATCAGCCTCTTCAACTCCCAAGGTTGGAGCAATATCTGAGAGTGGAAAAGGAGGAGGGGTGATGCCAATTATAAGGTTTGGGAAGTTACCAAGGCAATCCAATCTGAATAAATTATAAATTAAAAATAAATAAAATAATAAGTGGTCCCTGGCCCAGGACAGGGAGGCAACGCTGGCATAACTTGCCTGGGAATTTGGGACAATCTCAGGGTAGCTGTGGTTCTTCCCTACTACCTAAGCTGGTCTGGAAAACCCAAGGATGGGGACAGGCACATGGAGTACCCGGAGTAGGGCAGGGTGTGAAAGGATCAGAAGCTCTGCACACCCAAATCATTGATTTGGGCATGAGTGTGGCAAGGATTTTAACAAGCCCAAAGAGGCTCTTGCCATCTCTGCATGTTTACTCTGTCCAGCATGGAGCATGATGGGAAAGCTGTTGGCCCACTGAGGTTCAGAGCACTGGCAATCAGGGCAAAGGAGAGTAACGTGGATTATGGGGGACCTCAGTCTCAGCCTGCAGTTCATAGGGGAGACCTGTGTCCAGCTCCAGGCTCCGGCGGGAAAAAAGCAGGCGGATATCTCTATGCAGGCTTAAGCGGCCTGAGCGGGAGCTCCGGAACCTGAGAGAAGACAGTGTGATCAAAGCCACAATTCAGATGTAAAGCAAAGTGAAGCAAAGAAAGATATTATCTAGGGAAGCACCTTGAATTTGAAAAGGCTATCTAGGTCCCCCATCTTTTCCTGGGCTCTGTCCTCACCTGAGGTGCAGCAAGTAGCAGAGGAGGCGGTGGGTGGAGCTAGCATTTCCCTCCTCACCCACAGGCACCAAAAAGAGGCGATGGCGCAAGAAGGTCATGTGGGCAGCAGGCATGTCAGAGAAGTCAAAGGTCACAAGGAACATCTTCACCACAGTCTGGTTGGGGTTAAATAAGGTCTGGGGGCAGGACATTCAAGGTTGGTAGGGCTTAGGACCTGTTTTTCTCTTTCCCCATATCCATTTCCTCAAGGCAAACTCACCACTTGGATGGTGCCCACCTTGGGCACACTGTAACCCTTCCTCCCCAGGGAGTTCAGGTCCACGACACCCTGGGAAGACCATGGAGCCAGCAGTCAGTGTGGGCACTAGGAGAGCCCTGAACCCTGAATACTGGTATCTCTCTACAATCTCTCACCCTAGACTTGCCCTTGCCCTACCGAGATTTTGTTGCACTTGATCCCGAATCACTCTTGGGTGAGGAACATCTAAGGAATACCTGTTGTCCCAACCCCTCCTCTTCGTAATGAACTAACTGTGGGTTGGGAGTCAGGTCATACCAGGAAGGGGGCCGGGGCATTTTGCTCAGAAACATCAAAGAAGGTGACAGTGACGGGTAACGTGACATGCTGGGGGCAATAGGACCCACTAGCTCCAATCTCTGCTGTGAAGCCCTCAATGTGGCCAGATGGTGCAAATCGTCCACGAAGCAATGATTCCTGGTGTTAGGGTGGGAAAAACACATATGAGAGAGATACCAATTATTTTCCTTATCCATCCCAGCCATGTTCCACAACCCCACTATTCCCAAGACCCTTCAATCACAAAGTCCAAAGGGTAACTACCTCAAAGTTGCCCAACAGAGTACGGCTGATGGCAGGGGTGGGAACAGGGGAGGCACTACGGGGACTCAGCAGGCCTGGGCCCTTTCGGAAGCTTCGAAGGGGGCTCCTGGTTGGGGAGGAGAAACACAGTGGGTTGCTTGAGGAACCCAGAGGTTACTACTCACATCTTGGTCTCCTGCCCTGCTTTTGTACTGGGAAAAGAATCACTGACTTCTGACCTTCTCCCAAGGATAGGGTAGAGGGAGAAGCTGGTTACTTACAACTTCAGGCGACGGGTACCTTTCAGCCTCCGTGCCATGGGACTGCAGTCTTTTGGGTCCTACAGAGAGAAAAGATTTCAAAAAGGGACTGGGGGAAAGCCAGGTGTACCCTGAGGCAGGAGCTCGTCACAAACTCTCAAAGGAACATTCCCACAGGCCTCCACCATCAGCCCCAGCAATATCCACTTAGGTGCAGGTAAGTGCTTCTATTGGCTTACAAACACAGGTTCTTTTGGCCCAGGCAGCAGCAGGTGGTTCCAGAAGGGTGTGGCTTTGGCATCAGAACTGTTGGCAGCAGGAGGGTGGCCCAGGGTTCCTCGGCGCCTCTGAGGGGCTGGCCCCTCATCCTCAGAGCTGACATCTAGGGCTTCTCCAGCAGGAAGCAGCCTTCGCTTGGTGGGGCAGGGGCCTCGAGGTCCGGGGCCAGGGGGTGTGTGCTCGGGACTGTGCCCATTGGCAGTGCCAGGGGACTCCCTGCGCCAGGGAGTGCCCCCGTTGCCCACCCTAGCCACTGGGCTCTTATCCCCTATTTGTGCAAGACTGTGCAAATCAGTGTCAAGTGTGTGCAGCTGGCCTGAAGAGGCTGACCCTGGAGACTCCCCCAGGGACCCCTGTCCCCCTGGATCTGGGGAAGCCCAGTCTCTGGTGTGCAAAGTATTGCAGGAAGCATTTGATGGGGGCCAGGAGGGACTTCGAGGTCCTGAAGTCCAAGGTGAGGTGGCACTACCTCCCTGTTCCACAACACAGAGGCCATGATGGGAGAAATGCTGGCTGGCCACACCTAGTTCCAGCCCCAGTCCTTCTGGGCCCAATAGCCCCACAATGGATGGTTCTTCAGGAAAGAGTCCTTCTCTGGCCCCAAGACCAGGGCCTCTCTTTGTCTCTCGGGAACCCTCAGTGGATGGGGCTGGCCGCTTCAGAGCCCTGTGAGACTCAGAGGCACCAGCTGAAGGAGAAAAGATGGATACCTGGTAGACCCCAGGGGATGCTGCCCCCACTGCTGGGCTATAGCCCATGAGCAGGCCACCCTGGAGAGCCCCCTGTCTGACTGGAGGCTGTGAAGGGCCAGCCTCTGGCTCTGAGGATGAAGACGGTTCCGCCTGCACGTGGCGCATGAAGCCCCACCTTGGGTCAGGGGGGGCCCCCCAACACGGCCTTTATGCTGGGCCTGGGCTGGGGGGCCTGGGGACATCTGTGCAAGAGAAAAGAAGAAAAAATGGTCAGCAGAATCAATGACTTTTCTTTTTTCCTTAGGAGTTTCAGACCCTTCCCTAGTCTCAAGAGATGACCCTCAGGGGTTCTGGGGATGAAGGTATCTAAATCCTCAGAGGGATTAAGCAAATATAGAGACTCCTCTCAAACTCCTGAGAGGGTCATTCATTTAATTAGGTTTCTTACTGGACCTGCCCCCCCACTCCTCTTCTTAGCACTTACCACGATAAAGAGATCTCACACCTAGTTGCGTGTCCCCTCTTCCTGACTGATGTCTTGCTTCCTTAGCTTGCTGTCTGGTCCATGCCCACTGCACTGGCAAGGTGACTGCCACCATTCCGTGCAGCTCCTGGGCTCAGCTGGACCCTGAGGAAGGAAAACCAGACATAAGTCAGGATCCCCAACTGTAAACTAAAAGAGTATATTCCAGGACATCCTCTTCAGAAACAGGAGGCAGGGCTCAGACTATCTGAGAAGCCTAGAAAGGCAAGCTCTTTGCTCAACTGTAATAAAGTTGAGAGAAGCAAGTTGACGCAAGATGACCCATTTGTCAGGGTCACTATCTTGTGGAATCCTATCCTGAATAGGAGGGGAGATGCAAGATCCAGGAGACTGTGACAACTAGGAAGTGGGCAGGGAAATAATTCAGACTTCCTACTCAAGGCCATCAACTTGCACAACTTCTTCCCATATGACAAGTGCCACTCCAGACTGCTAAGGGCACAGGTCTTGGAGACAATCACACATCTCACACTCCCTAGATACAAACCTCCAGTGCAAAGCCAGCCTTTCAGCCTTGAATTCCCAATTTCCCCCAAGAAATCTGTCTTTTTATTTAGAGACAACAAATCCAATCAAAAACAAGTGGTTGGGGGAGGAGAAGACACTGCCTGCAGACACAGAACCTCCTCCTCCCCCTAGGCACTGCAAGCTAGAGATAAAGCTGCTGCAGGCTGTCAACTGGAAGCAACTAGGGTTATCTATTTATGCCCTTCTTCCAGGGCTCCCACACCCCAAGTCCCAAATCCCAAACCACTTTGTTTCTTCCAGATACAAGGTGGTCCTCACAGACTAGTCCACTGTCAAGAGCCCACTCTAGGATGTCAGAACTGTCAAACTGAAGGCCAACTGCTCCCAGTATCAGCCCTCTTCCTTTTGGTAGTAGCTTGTGCTCCTTGCCATCTACAATGCTTCTTCCCCTTCAAAGAGTGCCCTTTATATATCTACTCAAGCCCTATTCATCCTCTTTTACTAGGCCAAATGCTATCTCCTCTAGAAAGTCTACTTTCAAAGTAGTTCTGTGTTATAGCACTTGCCTAGCATGCTCAAGGCTCTGGGCTTGATCCCCAGCACAGCCCACAAACAAATCAACAAACCAGAAAGTTTGCTTTCCATTTTATTTTTTTTTTTTTTGTCTTTTTGAGACAGGGTCTCACTATGCAGTTCAGGCTGGCCTTAAGCTCACTTTGTAGCTCAGGCTGGTCTCGAACTCACAACAATCCTCCTGCCTCAGCCTCCCAAGTGCTCTCCCTACTTTGAGACCTTATCTAGCAACATCACTACTTCCTATTATCCACTGGTAATTGTGTTCACCCTTTGAGTACCGCCTAGACTGACCACAGAATTACTGAGGTCAGTGCTCCACTCCTCTGCACAATTCCAAGCAAAGAGGAAAGCAAATAACAGGGCTCAAAAAAATAGAATGCAAGTCATGGAAATTTGAGCAGCAGTCTTGACAGTGCAGAGGAAAGCTCCCAGGATAAAGGAAGCAGGAAATGTATAAGGAAAATCAGCAACAGAAATGATGGTGGTGGGAGGCAGGTAAAAAAGGAGATATTTGCCCTCAGGCACTGAAAAGCTTTACTACACCAATTATTCACATCATTGCATCCCATACATTCCCATTTCACCAAGATCCTTAAGAAAATGCTGGCTTTTTGTGGTGAGTGTGGTAATTGGAAAAGGTAGAATACTAATGGCAGTGCTGTCCAAGCATACAACCTGCTTTCATCTCTACCTCTCGTCCTTTTTTTCCTTCATACCCCAACTTCCAGGTTATTCCAGTTTCTCTTCTGAGCCCTTGCCCTGGGGAAGCCAAGTGATGACATGATGCCCTACCTGACCCTAGCATGCCTGGCATCTGCTCATTACCCTAGAGGCTTCTCAGTTCCCACCCTATCACCTAGATCCTCTAAGACTCAGTCCCTTGCCACCAAGCCAGTCTGGCTCTAGATCATGGCTTCAAGCTGACTCATGGGGCAGGGCTGAAGGGGGGCAGGGCAGGGTAGGCTAAACTTCACTCTCTGTGCAGGGGACAGGCAGTAGCAAGCACAAAACAGCTGTGCCAGGCTGTGGCTGCCAAGGACTACAGCTCCCAACATGCCAAGGAGGAAGGCCAGAAAAAACAACAACTCCCAGAATACAATGGGGTCTGTCCCCTCAGACACCTGCTAGGCCAGGGAGGTGGGAGAAGTGGGTGTTGGTACATGTAGAGCTTTTAGGCTCATTTTCCCCTTCCTTCCCTTCAATGTTAAAGATACCCATTTTTGCCCAGACCTAGGAGGCCGACAGGAAGAATCCTTGTCCATGTGCTATCTACCCTCATCCTGTGCAGAGGAAATTGCTGCTAGCTGCTCTACATTTTGTCCCCATAAACTAGAGTGGCTAATTCCATAGGCCACTACTATGGGTAGGAAGGTCAACCTCTGCTCTCTCATCAATCCCTTACCCCCTAGCCTAAAGCCCTTCACCCTCAGCAAAGAGGGGGCAGACCGCAGCAACCCCTCCAAACTAAGTCGGACAGACTCACCTTGGCTCCTGGACTCCTTGTTCTGGACGATCCCCCAACCCCTGCTAAGCCTCCCAGGTCCTTTCTCGCTTCTTTCCTTCCCACAGCCTGGGACAGGCCCCATACCCTACAGTGGCTTCAGAGATTTGCTCTTTCCCCCTAGCGCACACTCACCCCACTACCAAATTGGCTCTGCTGTGGTGGCCGCAGCTCCGGACCCTTCCGTCCCGTCCCGGTCCCTCCCCTCAGATCCTCGGTTCTCCCTGCCACGGGCCCCCAACCCAGACAAAGGGTGGCTCAGGCTGAGCCCTTCTCTGCTAGGCTCTTCTCTGATCAGCTTCGTGAGCAATGCTAGCGGGCCTTGGCGCCCGCAGCCCCCCAGCCACTGCTGCGCCCCTCCCCGCACCAGTCCCTCCCCGGGGCCGCCCGGGCTCCGCGCTGCCGACTCCGCTGCCCCTCTGACTCACAGGCCATTTCCTACCAGCTGATGGGGCTGCCCGCCCCGCCCAGCGCCCCACCACCCCCGCCGCAGCAGCCTCGGCCGCCACGCCCCCCTCAGGCCACGCCTCCCCGTCTGCAACCACAGTCATTGGCCCAGAGGAGGCCAGCCTCCCTGCGACCCCAAATGTGAGTCACGCCCTCCCCCAGAGATACACACCTATTGGTCCACAAGGAGGCAGGCCTACCAAGATCGCCCCGCCCGCCCGTCTCCTTAACCCCTCCTTTGCCGGAGCCCAAAGCAACTCCTGTGCCCTGCCGCTTAACCCTTTCAAAGGTGTAGGCCTCACACTTCTCAATCCTACTCCACCCTTCTCGTTCTGAGGCTGACAGGAAGTTCAAAGATTTTTCCTAGACACAGTTCGACAACCCCCAGTCAGTCTGGTCTTTTCACACCAGATCTTACCCCAAATGTCCCCATCCCCATTCATCTCTTTGCGTATTAGTCACAGTTTCAGAGCCAGTGGACTGTTCAAGAAACTTTCTTCATGCCAGTCCCCAGAAGAAAAAGACCCAAAGTTGTACCTTATCTTCCTCTGTGCTGAGAAGTGTTGTTTTCTTTTTCTTACAGCTAATTGGTACTCTTTTTGCCTGTATTACAAAGGCTGCACCAGCTCCAGATACAGGGATACATTTTGCTTTCAGGGCATGCATTCTCTGTGTCTCTTAACTTTACGTCAAGGATCAGCCTCCCCTACCACTTTTGCCAGCACTTTTAGCTCATAGGGCCCTGTTCAAGGAAGCAGATAACCCTAGAAAGTAGATAGGAGGGCTTCTATATAGAATCTGGAAATGAACCCAACTCCTGTGATGGAACTCAGCCTCATGACTCACAGCTCCCTTGAAACTTCCCACCCTTCCCTTAAGTCACTAGGCCTTGGTCCCAACCCAGATCTGGCCAAAACAAGTAGCAGCAAAACCAACATTCATACACCCCTGTCTTTCTATTTTTTAGATGGCAAAGATGAAAACCTTCAAAAGGCCAGGGAGATAACTCAGTAGAATAAGCACTTGTCTGGCAAGTACAAGGTTCTGAGTTCAATCCCCGGTACCACAAAAAACAAACAAAAAAACAAAAAACAAAAAAGAAAGCCTCTGCAAAGATTGGATACTCAAAGACACATTTTGAAGGGGTTGTTTCAGAGACAACCTAACAAGATGGATAATTCTGCCTACCTTGCCCTCTGAACATGTCAATAAGGAAGACAGGTTGATAGCAAGTCTGATGGTCAGGCTTTTTCTCCCCGGTATCCACAAAAGCAGAGGCTAACACTAGAGCCAAAAGAAGCAAAGTCCCTTCTCATAGAGTTCAGGAACCATGTAATGCTGAAGGCCCTTATATCTGGGTTCTCTATGTTGTAACTCCAAGGCCATCAGGTTGTCACTGGGCAGTAAAAAAGTCTCCTCTCTCCCTACTTCCTCTTTGTGCTCTAGACATCAGAGAAATTAAGTAGCAATTCTCTTACACTTCTTACTCCTTACCTCAAATGAGGAGGGAAACCCTGAAAAAGAACTCAGTTCCCTGGACTAACTTCCCTGCTGATTCCCCTAAGGGAATTAAGAGAATTAAAGGAGAAATAAAAATTTCAATATCCTGGACAAAGTTCTAGCACCAATGTAAGAGCCTGTTTGCCTTAGTAAAAGCTCACTTGTAAGACAGGTTGAAAGCACAGGGACTGGAGTGTGACACCCCACTTCCCCTCACCACACCCATCCTCAGGTTTGCTGAGCCAGCCACTGAGTCCAGGTGTGATGGTGCATGCCTGTAATCCCAGTGCTGGGAAGGCTGAAAACAGGAGGATGACTACAAGTCCCAGCTATATAGCGAGACCCTGTACCAAATACATTTTTTTAAAAATGTTGAGACATAAAATACTGTAGGAAGATAGACATGGTGGCAAATGCCTGTAATCCTAGAACTTGGAGGGAGAATCTCAGGCAGGTAGATTTCCAGTTCAAGCCAGCCTAGGCTACACAAAACCATCTTAAAAAAAAAAAAAAAAAAAAAAAAAAAAAAAAAAAAAAAAAAAAAAAAAAAAAAAAAAAAAAAAAAAAAAAAAAAAAAAAAAAAAAAAAAAAAAAAAAAAAAAAAAAAAAAAAAAAAAAAAAAAAAAAAAAAACTACGCACATAAAACACTACAGGGATAATCCCTCAGCAACCTTGTTCTTATTGTTACCACCATAAGCTCAGGATTTAGTTATCTATAAACATGAATAGGCAATAGTTCAGAGGGAGATGTTCTAGGCCTCAGTGTACCACAGGAAAGCAACATGGTACAATCAAAAGACCTGTGGGGCTTTCCTAAACTCTTGCTTTTTTATTTTGTGATAATTATCTCATTCATTTCCCCCCTTTTCCTCACAAACAGACACACAATTTTGTTTGTTTTGTTTTATTTTTTAAGACAGCTCTCACTATGCAGTTCAGGTTGGCCTTGAACTCACTCTGTGCTCAAGATGGCCTACAATTCACCCCAATCTTCTAACCTCAGCCTCTGAGTTTTGGGATTACAGGTGTGTGCCACCATGGCCAGCACAAATATACTCACACTTTATTATTAGAACAGAAGTTTTATGACACCAACTACTTCAGATTTTGTCCATAGTGATATTGCCAGAGTCAATGTCTCAGAGCCTAGCACATAATAGGCACTCAGTAAACTCTAGTGAAGAAAAAGTCCTGTAAAAGAGACCTGGGGAATCATAGTCTCTCTGGCCATTAATTTCCAAATCTGTAAAATGAGGGGTTTGTATGAATAGTGATCACTAAAGGTCTCTGGAACTCCGGCCTTATAATTCTAATGGCTGCTGTTCACTCATAATGCATTTCAGAGGATCAGCTCAAACATCTGAATGCTCTAATGCTTGAACCAAATCAGGCACACTATATACTTCAGTTTCAGCAGGCAAACTGATGTCCTTTCTCGTCGAGCCCCACCCACTAACACAAAATGCCCCAGTCCTAGAGAAGCTAGAGTAAGCACGCCTTAGGCCCTCCCATTCTGACAGTCTGTCTAGAAAGCCATGTTGCCATAGAAATCAGCTCCTCCTCAAAAGACTTCAGCCTGCCCTCCTTTACCCCACCCTACCCCTAGGCTTTGTCTGGCCTCAGCAACCACCCCCTCCCCAGCCAGTCTCTTAGCTACTGGGTGGTTGTATGAGGAGGCTGGCTTGGGGCCCCTTTTCAGCAACATTGTCATACTCATTCAGTCATGGTGTGGGAGGCAGCCCTTTCCCACCCTGTCCTAGCCAGCAGAGGGGAAAAAGAACTCTAGCACTACATCAAGTACCCTTAGGGAACCAAAGAAGCCCCTACAAAGACTAGATTCTAGTTCTCAGTTCTGGCCTCCCAGCCAGGTGTGGGGCTCCACTCCCCTTTCTACCCCTAAAGGGGTTGGAACCTCACTTCCCTTCCCAGGTTCAGTTTACAGTGATGACCCATCTCTCAAAACATACATCAAAGACCCTCAGTATTCCTAACCACTTCCCCTTGCCCAGAATTTTTGAGAGCCCTAGGAGTTCCCACCCATGAGATAGACAAGAATTGGGGGGAAATCAGCTTCCGGGAAGTGGTAGAATGTAGCTACCAGTCACTCAGGGGTCAGTTGGTGGAGACCTTGATGGTAGTGATGTGGTGGGATCTCAGCCTTGTCGCCAGTTACCAGGGTCGCTGGTTATTGAGTACAAAGTCCCCGGCAGAGCTTAGATCCTAGTTGGGCAAGGACCAGGCCAGGCCCCAGGGTGAGGAAGGAAGTGGGAAATGAACACACCCAGAGCATAAGGGCAGAGCAAAGTGGGGGAGGAGGACACAGACCAAACCAAGCTTCGAGGAGGAACAGGAACCAGGGTGGGGGGGTTGACTGGAACACTGTGTGTGTGTGGGGGGG
>PVKA01042484.1:0-17390 GCA_004027165.1 Ctenomys sociabilis | reverse complement strand
GACGGACTTTCTTTAGCTAGCTATTTCTCTTTGATGTATTGTTGTTGTTCTGCTGCCATGAACTGTTGCTGCTCTCTGCCCTGTGCCATTCTGCCTTGGAGCCAGCTAAGTATGGACTGAAACCTGCCTTAACTGTGAGCTAAATAAACCTTTCATTCCTTCAAAAAAAATAAATAAATAGTTTTCTTGAAAAAAAAAACTTGTGAAGAGTTTTCATTAATAAGAAGAAATTGACTTGGTGTTTTGTATTGAGTGGATAGAAATAAGGGTATTTTGGTAAAGATTCTGAGGGGCTGATTTTATATATATTCCAACCATCATTCAGGCACTAGCAAGATTTCCCCAAAAGGAAGGAGTGGATAAAAATTCTTGGTGATGAGCCTCTTACTGTTTCAGCAGCTGAGTTGGATGACTACCAAGAGATCAAACTGATCTATAAGGTCCTTCAACCTTTTGATCTTTAGATGACATATATGGCAAGCATTTAATCCACAACCTAGACAGAACACAATACTCTCTATACTTCAGACTATAAAAGACCAAGGAAATTTGAATCCCAAGATCAAGTTGTTCACAAGCATCTGTACACTGATATATACGCCAGAATTTGTAGAAATTCAATCTTTATCTGAGTACCACTTCTTTGTCCTGAAAAGGCCCCAACATTTCTGGGAAGATGTTCCGTATTTCTTGACTTAAACTTGAAGAAGCCTTAGAAATGCTTTGTATGGCATTTCTTTTTTTTTTTTTTTTTTTTTTTGTCTTTTTTGAGACAGGGTCTCACTGTGCAGTTCAGGCTGGCCTTCAGCTCACTTTGTAGCTCAGGCTGGTCTCGAACTCACAACAATCCTCCTGCCTCAGCCTCCCTAGTGCTGGGATTACAGGCATGCGCCACCACGCCTGGCTCTGTATGGCATTTCTATTTGTATTTCCATTAACAAACACTGTCATTGCGTTATGACCATAAGAAGTTAGTTAAGAATGATGTTAATGATGACAGCAAAGATAATGACTACAACTTCAATGTATCAAGATCTTACTCCTATAAATAACTGCTCTTTATTGCTATTACCAAAAACAGCTGGTAATGTGCACTGGAAAAAATTCTACAACCTTTACCTGCATTATCTCATTTAATACAATGTCTATGGGGGGCAGGCACCATGATTATTGTAATATTATAGATGAGAAGATAGGCCACAGAGTTTAATAACTTCCCAGAGGTCACATAGTTGTAAGTCACATATCATGAGGGGCTCAAGAACTTTTAATATGTGTTTCTCCTTTAAGTTACACAGTGAGAAGGGTACAGTGTGATTTTATGAATGATAAGACAGATCATGAATTTACTTGCCCAAGGCTATGTTGCCAGGCTTGCAAAGAGCAGAGCAGAATTTGAGTTACTTTCCCTTAAAAATAACTTTTACTGCCTTCCATATCTCCAAATCAAGACCATCCAATGCACCCCTCTCTGGATTGGTTGTGGTCTTATTGCGAGCGCTTCTCTTTTCTTTGGGGCAGATACTACCACACTGCAGCCTATTGACTGGGGACGTAGCTGGTAGCAAAGTGCCCACCAACTTCTTCTTGGGTCCAGAGAGTGACAAGAAAAACCTCCGAGTTCTTCACCTGCTCTATGATCATGTGAAGTTCCTTGGGTTGGGGGGTGCTATGGGTGTTCAGGGATTCTCTAAGGGAAGAGTTGCTGTACTTTTGGCTGCCAGGAACCATTATGAGGACCTGACGGTTACTGCCTAAGTGACTTGTTCTATTTTCCTGGAGCATGTATGCGTGCTGGCGGAGATGTAGAGGAAGGAATAAAAGGCTAGTGATGATGACTTACTTTGTTAGATTGCCTTATGCCTGTTGCATTTTTAATTCTGTTCAGAAGAATGCGGAGCACCTGGCTACCCAGGGGCCTTCCGATTTTCATAGTCGGTCTTGTGGTAGTTCTGAGGTGTTAAAACAAGTCATGTGAACCAAGAATTCAAGAAACAAAATAACAACCCTAAATATTAACATTGTATCACTATTGAAATGTGTGTTCAAAATCTCCATTTGTCTCTCTTGTTTCTATCTCTAAATATAACTAAAGATTAAATATAAATATAGATTAAAACCCCATGTTTTAATTGACTTTGCATAACCTTTATTGTGCTGAGTACTTTAAAAATTGGTTATAAAAGGGCCATTGTGGCCTGTGTTCCAGGTAAGGGGTCATCACTGAAATGGCACTAGAAGGTGCAGGTTTTGAAATAGCATTGTGGAGAATGGGCCACAGTCAGGACTGGGAAGGTACAGCCAGAAGGTAAGAAGGAAACAGAAATGTGGAATAGACTGGCACGTCAGCTCCCAAGCGGGGATAAGACCATTGAGAGAGGTGCCAAAGACACACACCCTCAGCTGCAGCTTGCCTTTACATTTGTTTCTGTAGTATAATTTTCATCAAGAGAGAGAAAAAAAAAACCACAAAAGAAATGTGTGAGCTCTTTGTAAATGTCTCCCTTGTGCTACTTGTGCTCAGATGGTGTCTTTTCTGTCCAGTTCATTTTCCTGGAAAACAAATTTTGTAAAATTAAACTCAGTTTAGAACTTGCAAATGATGAAATGAACAAATGCCCAAGGCAAATATAATTGTCATCACATGAGTTTCAGCAAGGCTGGCCCAGGTTTCCAAGTCATTCCCCTGTATATTACTTGTGAGGCTAGCCAAGAACTTTAGAGAGCGTGCCTATTTGTCTGTATCGTCCTAAAAGAGTGTTCCCTAGAGTCATGAAGAAAAAGCTCAAAGACCTGATTGTTGGCTGTTTCATGACAGTCAGTCATCATGTTATTGAGAAGGTTGTCAAATCAGAAGAAAACAAATAATTCTTTGTAGTTTATACTCATCTTAAGTGATGTGGCTCTCTGGTGAATGCTCTCTCTTTCACAGAGATTTTTGTTGATTTTTCCAACATGTAATTCAAATGGCTTTTTGCTCTTTGCCTATAGGAGAGGTACTATATATTGGTATTATTGGTGCAATAATGTGAAGAACTTTCTAATTAACATTATTCAAAGACATATAAGTTGTTCAATAACATTAACCTGAAAATTTCCAGAAAGCTTCTTATTCGCCTGTGTCACTGCTGAGAGACCTGGCACTCCCACGCATGACCACTGCCACTCTCTCTGTGGCACTCCCTTGAGAACTGATTCACATGCCTTGTCTATGGTGAGGTTTAGCTAAGAATCTGATGAGGACTGAGAAGAAAATAGCAAAAATAGCTCAAGACTGCAGAACCCCACCTCCCACCAGGTGGTGCTTGGAAGATGCTTTGGAATTGGACAAAGTGGTTCATAGGATCTGTGGGGCTTATTGAGTAGTAGTGAATGCATTGGGGATATTGGGAGAACAAAAAGGAGAAGTGTCAAAATGTAACTTCATATGTCAGCCTCTCCGTTGAGCCAACATACTCAAGTGGTGCTGCCAGAATGCTTAATGACACTGCTGAAATGGCAGTGAGATGACATTTGCCTAGGGAGCTCAAATGGCACACAGTTCTGAATCCTCCAGATAATTCTGGCTCTGTAGATCAAGTGAGCAACCCAGAAATTTGCATTTTTTTTTTTTTACAGTGTTTTACATGACTCTGATGCAGCGAGGCATCCGTTAAAATGTTTTGGGCACCATTTGGAGCTTGCCTTAACCATGTGGGATTTGAGGCAGAAAATAATTTTCTCATCCTACTTTTGTGTGTGCAACTTGGTAAAAAAGTTTACCATTTAGTAAGAGTGATAATTATATAGGTAGTGTCGTTTCTTTTATAATCATCAAAAATATATTACCAGGTGAATCAGTTCTACAAACCATGGAAACTATTTTCAGTGTTTTCATACAAATCAACTAATATGAAAACATATGGGAAAAAGATTGTGTTATGAGGGGAATTCAAGGAGCAAGAATGAGCTGGGGAGTGCAGAGCATGATGACAAATGAACTCAACAAGCCTACTACTGTGCCCCATAGAGGGGTACCCAGAGCCACGGGGTAGGACTCAGTGACCTCCTAGGACCCAAGAGGTTGTGATGTGTTCTGAGACAGAGCAGAAATCCTGCCTTAAGAATGCTAGGAAAGAAGAATCTTCAATGAGCAGTTTGCCTGCTGCTACAGCTAGACTTCACTGGTTTGGTCACAACTGTAGGTGTTCTTATTCCAAGCAAAACAAAGTGTTTGGTTATCTACTTACAAAGGGTTTTCGCATGGATTATGAAACTGCAGTCTGAAGCCATTCTGCACCATGAGTGCCATTTCCCTATAATGTCAGAGTCTCAGATGTAACTGTAAGTTTCCATTTAAACCCAGGTATCCTGGCTCCAAATTTAGTGTTTGCAGTTTAGTAATGTGTTCCCAGGAAGCAGCTGTGTGTTATTTAGTTCTATTTTAAAAATCATCATGATACACAGAAAATCATTCTTAGAGATTGGCAAGAAACATTTCAAAGTTTATTTGCAACAGAAATGGCTAATACTTTTGTAAATAAAGTTAATTGAGCCATTTGGATAATACTAAAAAATACTCAGCTAAGCATGTTTTAAAACTTCATTTCCTAGAATTTAAGTGCTTGACTAACTTCATCGTGGTAAACATATTGGTGTTAATTTGGCTAAGGAGTCTATTTTGGCCAGCTGCCATCAGATTAGTTAATTAGCAAGAGGGTGATGCAGTCCCTGAGGAGAAGGTATTTATATATGACATTTCAAAACTTTTTAAATATTACTATTAAGTCTTTAAAATATTTAGAGAGAAAAAAAATTGTAGGGTTGTAATGCTGGAGAACTTGAGTAAGTTCTTTATCTGTCTGAGTTTGAAATAATTACTATACAATTTCTACAATTCATGAAGCTCTAAAATAAAATAATTAGTATGAAATAAATATAGGGATTATGATAAATTCCCCTCAAAGTAAAAAAAAAAAATTAGTTTGGAAGCATTTTAGCTATACCATTGACTATAATAAAGATAATTAAAAATTTACTTTTGAAATTATGAGGCTCTGATTTTCCCCTTGTATGGGATATACTTGTCAAGTAAGGCAAAGTGTGTGGAGTGTGGCTCAGTGGTAGACGCTTGCTGTCTTAGTTACTTTTTCATTGCTGAGACAAAGTATAACAGGGCCAGCCAGATAGCTCAGCAGATTAAAGCACCGGCTTAGGCAGATGCAGGGGTCAGAGGTTTTATTCCTGGCCTGCTGTGCAGCCCCGCCCACAGGACATGCTGAAGTGGTGACTGAGCCTGGGCGTGGTGGGGTGCACTGCAATCGCAGCATTTAGGAGGCTGAAAAACAGGAGATTTTTTTTCACTACAAATGCGATCTGTGTAGTAAGACCCTATAGACCATGTATTAAATATATTTTAAAAATCACAACAAAAGTTAAAAGAGGAAAGGTGTATTTTTAGCTCAGTTTGTAGAGGTTTCAGTCTGTAGTCAGCTTGCTGCAAGGCACGGTGGCCTGGCACAGGGTACCATAGAGCAGAAATAGCCCATAGTACAGCAGGCAGGTGATGATAGTCAGCAAGCAGCAGTAGCAGGCCTAGCTTTTTCCTGTCCCTTTATATTCTATCAAGGCTATAAGCCTGTTGATTAGTGCCACCCACAGCCAAGGTGGGGCTCCCAACAGGTCCACCCAGACCTATGCTAATTCCAATGAGTAGACCAGTTTAGTACCCCATACCCTTAACTCTGGTAGCACACATCCTACAGCCATCCAGCTCCCAAAAGACCCACCTACACGTGTATGAGCCTTTGGGGGCAATTTAGACACAAGCCCTAACACCTGCTTAGCATGCCCAAGGTCCTAGATTCCATCCCCAGTACACCCTCCAATGCAATCGAACAACTTCCTGAGCCTTTCCAAATATTTAAAAAATCCCTTCTAATCATTGCTTATTGAAAACACTATGGAAAGAAGCAGAGATTTCTGTAATAACTGAGTGAAAATAAAATTCACTCAAAAGTTTTTGGTATGAAATTATTCATGAAGCTGGAAAAATTATTTCTTTGGGAATTCTATTCTTAAACATTGCAAAATTTACTTATTCCGAAATTTCACTCAGTGTATGTTTGTGTCCTCACCCATATGCCGAGACCTGGGAGTGACATCCTCCTTTCCCACGGCAGCCTAGTGCATGTGCCAGTGATTAGCAGCAAGCTTTGTTTATTTTGTCTTCATTAGCAAGAGTTGACAAGAGACCCAGTTCGCCTAGCTGCGGCAAGAGTCAGATTTGATTAACTTGCTGTATTTATTTCAATTTCATTCAAATAGTGACCTGGAGAAAATGACATCCTGTGAATTAGAGAGACTTCTACATTCACAGGGAAGCCATAAGTAGGCTGCCTGGGGTCTTTATGCTCATGGACAAGAAGGCCAGGAGCTCTGTGTGTGCAGATCCTTGAGCCCAGATACTTTGTCCCAGCTCTGAAGAATGAGAAAAGAAGTCTATATTTCAAGTAAAAATAAGAACTGATGATAAGTTTGTCTTTATCAAAGGCGAGGTTAGTTATCATTTGAGAAGTCTGTTTAAAGTACAAATAAACATGCTTAAATGTGTGTCGAAAACAGAAAAAATTCTTTATGCACAGAAAAAAAATTATAGCAAGTTTTCCTCTTATCTCTACGATGGACTTGCGACCTTGATTGAATCTTCAGTGCCACAGCCCACAGCCCGCTATATCAAATGAATAAGCATGGTGAACATTTAAATAGCTCTAGCATTTATGCAGATTTCTTAATGTTATGAATATTAACAGAAGTCAGGAAAACAAAAAGGTTTATCCTTCTAATTTCTGTCTTGTAAAAGTTACGTGTTAAATTTAAATTTCTCTTTCTAGTACATCCATCCATTTACCCACCCACTATAGTAATGCTAGATACAACTGAGGAAAAACACTCTCAAGAAATTTGGAGACATTAAACTTGAAAAATGAAAGCTTATACATGTGGAAAGGAAAGCAAAGTAAAATTTGTTTCCACTCAGGGTCTCCTTAGTGGTTCTATCCTATTTTAGAGGTGAACTTCTCTGATTTGGCTGTTGCATCTACCCAATCCCATCTATGAGGACCAAACTGTATATGAGTCCTGTATCAACTGGAAATGTTTTTCCTCATTACTGGAAACTTAACCCCCAGGTATCTGCACTGAGCTATATATCCAGACTGCATTTTTTAAGATATATTCACATGAAGTCACTAACATGGCCAACACTGAGCTTAAACTTGCAATCCTCCTGCCTCGGACTCCCACAGTACTAAGATTATGTACATGTGCCAACACGCCCAGCTGAGACCTTTGTATGTGTGCTGAGCACTACCCATCAAGGGTTACTATGTGGTGTAGAATTCATGACAGGTTTTACAATTAAAAATTTTAGTTTTTAAGAGATTCTGATTTGGAAAAGGGCAAAAAAAAAAAAGACTTTTTCATTGTGTACAGCTGTGTCTTCTAAGAACCAATAACAAGGGGGGTTTCTTGTTTTTAAGTCTCTCTCTGTGTCTGTCTCTATCTCTACATCTGTCTGTCTATCTCCCTATATATTCCATTTCAAATTATACCTGAGACCCTGATGGGCTTCCCTGCCCCCACCACCAGTCCACTTTGTCCACGTGTAATAGTGACACCTGAAGTGTTCAGGGCAAATTGGGTTCCAGAGGAAGAGAATAAAGAAAAGAGAATGGTCTTTCCAAAGGTGACAATATCAGCAGACCCAGAGACGGAAAGAGCAGCAGACTATGAAGGGAAATCTAGCAGTAAAAAATATTATAAGATGGTTTAAAAATATAACTCCCAAAATAATTCCACATTTCAAAGTTGTTCCTTCTGAGAAAGCAGTTCCATACAGACTTTTGCTCTTTAGGAATCTTTGGTATTTCATTTTACTGTGTATCTTTCTGAAGAACATTCTTTAATCAAAACTACTATTTCGAAGACCAACTTCAGAATCAAAATGGCCACACAGAAAGTCCTTTGTAAGAATCTCTTCTTAACAGAAGGCAGTCTGAATCTGGCCTAATGTAGCATTAACATTTTTTTTTTCTTTTCAAGAGAACTTTGGATAAAAATGTTCCGCATCTTTCTTTTGAAATAAGCCTGTGCCAAACTTTTAGAATCAAACCAATATGAGCTTTTAGTCAGCAACAGCCAAGTAATTCATGAAGGTGCCCAGTTCTGTTTTAGTAGTGAACAAAAAAATGTACTTTGACAGAGTTCATTTTCAAGTTGGTGAAAAGAACAGACCAGAAGATACTTTCCTTCACTGCTTGCTGTAGAGTAGATCTGTCACCCTACCAGGCTTGCTAACAGGAGATGGACTGACTGTCCTTCTAAGGACATTGGGGATATGAACTTATTACCAGGTGTGCGCTTAATATCCTGCACATTTCTGTGTTCAAAATAAATGGTAAATGTGCTCTTCCTCCTCTCTGGAAGATTCTACGAACACCTGACAAGCAGGGGTTGCTGAGTGGAGTCCAGATCCAAGAGCTAATCAACTCTCCCAAGTCAAAACAGTGCCTGAATGATTGTCCCCAGGCACCTTTCCGGAGTGTGGAATGCTCGGTGAGTGCGTTTTGCACCAGGAGCCTTTTGTTTGCTTCACTGGTGAAACCAAAGCCAGCAGTTTCCTGGGGAGCCAGCAACCTTGGTCCTGAGGCAGCGCTTTGTGACGCTCTCTTCCTCTTCCACAAATTCCTACCGTGTTGCTGCAGTGTGGGTAGCTGTGGGGAGGGCAGGGGAGACTCACTGGCCTGACGTCCAGAGCAGTGTCCTGCACAGTTTAATTTGTGTGAGCGACAAGCATATGTGCAAATAGAGATAATAAAAGTTATTTTTTAAATCAAAGACATGATACACATTCATTTTCTATCGACAAATTCTACTGATCACCACTCATCTACTAGTGGCCATAGGTCTGCCTTGTCAAGAGCTGAGGCCTCATTTGTGGGGACCGTAAGCCAGTAAACCGTTAAAACAGGACAGCAGGACAAGACTACATTACAGGGGCCTGTCTGTCATCAAGCAGCAAGACCATCGGAGTCAAAGAAGTGCAGTGGAAGTTGTTTCACTAAGCACCCACACTGCAACAAGAGGAACTGGAGAGGGGACAGCCACAAGAAGGAAGTCCTGGTGGAAAAACTGGCTACTGCTCAGATGCGAGGAAGGGGCAGGGGCAGGGAAAACCCCAGGCAGGGGCCTCGCCAAAGAAGGAGCAGGCAATATGTCTGCAGGAGATCTGAACATGACACAGGGGAATAAACCAAGGCCTTGGCTTCATTTAAGGAAGATGTGGAGAGAATTTTCAGGGGGAAGTATAAGATCTGGGGAAGTTTGTTTGCAATGCAATTGTGCAGTGTTTGGGAAATGGATTATGGTTGATTAGAAGGCTAAGAAATCAATTTAGTGGGTTTAGGCCAGCTCTGTTGAGGATGCAGAAAACGGAGGGACTTCAATACACTGCAAAAACATAAATTATTGTATCCATTAGGGAAAACATTAACAAGATTGCACACACACACACACACATGCATGCACACACACACACATACACACCACAAATGGAGCTATGATATGATGCAGCTATCCTGATAGAGGTATCTATTCAAAGGAACTGAAGCCTGTATATGAAGACATACCTGCATTCCCATCTTTACTGCAGGCCCATGCACAAAGGTGAGCTATGAAATCAACCTAGATGTCCACTGACAGATGAATGGATACAGGCAAAAATATATATACATATATTTCTCTCATTTACAGTGACATGAATGGTACTGGAGAAGATTATGTTAAGTGAAATGTCAGGCTCAGAAAGACAATTGTCACATGTTCTTACTTTAGTTTGGAGGCTGCAGAATTGATGTCAAAGAAATCAAGAGTTGAATAATGATACCTACAGCCTGGGAAAAGGAAGAGAGAGAGAGAGACAGAGAGACAGAGACAGAGAGATGGAGAGAGACAGAGATAGAGATACAGAAATGATTAATGAGTATAGAGATACAGTTGGAAAGAAGAGATAACTTCTACTGTCTCATAGAACAGTAGAATAACTATGGCTGACAAATTATTTCAGAAAAGCTAGAAGAGAAAAATTTGAAAATCTGTAGCACAAGTAAATAATTTATGTCTGAGTTGATAGATAAGCCAATTACTGATCTGACATTGCATATTGTATCAATGGGGACCACATGATATGTATAATTACTATATATCAATTTAAAATAAAAATATAGGGCTGAGGATATAGCTTGGCAGTCTAAGCACCTGCCTGACAAGTGTCCAGACCCAGACCCCATCCCTGGTACCATATTCTGTGTCAGTCCCCAGCTGAGCCAGCTACTGAGACCAGGCGTGATGATGCATGCTTGTAATCCCAGGACTGGGGGAGCCACTATGTGTCCAAGCTGTGTAGTGAGACTCTGTCCCAAATAAAGAAACAATTTTTTTTTAAGTTTAAAAACCTAACTAAAATTCTGCTAAATTCTGTCTGTGGTATGATAGGTATAAAGTAAGGGTATAAGCTCACTTATTTTGCATGTGGATATGAATTGCTTTACTTCTCTTTCCATTACTATAAGAAATGCCTCATGTAAATCAAGTAACAAGAAGAGGACTGTTTTGGTTCATGCTTTGGAGGCTTCAGTCCAGGTCAGCTTTGTTGCTTCTGGGCTGTAGTGTCGCAGCACATCACGGCAGCATAGGAGGCAAACTGTCACCTCAAGGCTGGATGTGGAGACAGGAGGAGATGGTGACTACTGTCCTCATCCTCTCCTTAGGAGTGCACTCTCCCTGTGACCATAGACTGCCCAGTAGGCTCCACCACTTCCCCACAGTGCCAGGGAAGAGGACGAGCCCGGAGCATGTCAGCATTAGAGGAGCATGTACCGAAGCTATAGCACAGTGTCCACAATAAACGCACTTGACTAAAAGAGACTAGGTTACACCAGAATACACTACACCATATATCGCAATACATTGCAATGCGTACCGTAGGCAGCATGCATAGGGTCGTTTATTGACCCAACAGCCATTTCTGGGTTGTATATTCCTCCCAGGAGCCTGCCCTTGGTCCTGTAATGGACACAAACACCTGAAAATGGTTATCTTTGATATAATCAGAGAGAGGCAAGAATCCGAAAAGGAAGATACTAGTGATCAAAGAGGCAAGGAAATCATGAATATTAACTGTAAGTGAAAAGGGGGAAGTCATTTCCCATTTCTTTGGGGAAGACCCCAGAAGTCAGGACTTGAGATAGTTACCTGCATCCCAGTGGGAACCTGGACCCAGAATGACACACACCTTCTCAGTGAGGTCAGCCTTACAGATGGGCTTCAGTGTCCTCTGTGTGAGTGTTAAACAGGAACCAACACAGATGGCCTTTGGGACTGCAACCCAGACAGTGCCCCTCAGAAGGCTTCCGGGCCTTTCCTGTCAGTGACCCTAATCTTGGCATTGCATCTATTGCCTAATATTTTCTTTTTCAGCTGTTAAGTTTAGACTCAGAACTACATCATAGAAATACAGAAACTTCACACAGAGGCTGAGATACATATACTGTGAACTGGAATATGCCTCAGGAAATAGGTGATATATCTCTGTGTTTCATTTGAAAAGTCATACTTCCTCTTTTCTAAGCTGCCTCAAGTCCTAGTTTATTTGAATGTCTTCAAAGATTAAGATTTCTTTCTCTTGACTTTTTTTTATTCTCAAAAATCAAGGGTCTTTTTAAACTTTTATTTTTCTATAGCCCAGGAGCCTGGAGCATGTCAGCATTTGAGGAGCACATATTGAAGTTTGTCTTTCAAACTCAAAAACAAGCCTCCTACCTCAGCCTCCTGAGTGCTGGGATTACAGGCATGTACCACTACACCCAGCTTTCAATCCAATTTTAAAAGCAGATGGAAATAATTTATAATAAGTGTATGTATGAATTTACACAAGGAATCAGCACATAGCAGAAATTAGTGTTCTAAGAAGCTAGGACTCAAAGTTAATATCTAATTGTCATTAATTACTTCTGAAAGTTTGAAAGAGTTCATAATTTTAGTAACCTTGAGTTTCCTCAGTTTTGTGATTTCTTCACATAACAGAGTTGAAATAAAATAATTCTGAGTCCCCGTTCATTTCTAATAATTTTTGTCTATGTTTATACTTTATATGGTGTAGCAACATGACCTGCAGATTAATGTTGAGTCTATCATGCAAATCTTAAGAAGTCTTCTTAAACAGAATCAGGTCTGTCCCTGTCTAAGTAGATAGATGAGAAAATAAGTGTGAAGCCCACTAACTTGCTTTTGGCTTTCTGTCAGTATCAGTATTAATCAAAAGGTTAATTTGGTTTTGAATCCTTTGAAAACTTAACCTCATTTGCAATTGGGAAAATTTTAAGGAAGTAATTGCCTGGCATTTATTTTGAGAGCTAGAAATTGCTCTCAAAATTACTCAGTAATACAAAAATAATTTAATTTCACAATAATACAATGGGAAATGTAAAAGAAAATTGAATCTTACAAAGTACAATGATGGCATCCAATGAGAGACAACATTCTTTAATTAGGGACACTTTCCTGAAGTAGTCTCATAGCTGTTACCTCCAGCCCCTCTGCTCAAGCCCAACTGTGCTGTGAATTGTGCTGCTACCCCTGCAGGCAGGCATTGTGTCACTGTAATCTGATGCCTTCAGCTCTCTCAGGAAGATGGGAATAATTGGGTCAAACAGAATTCCTAGTTTCCATTTTCTGAGGAATTCTCTCAGCCATTAGTGGTTCTACTAGTTTACATTCCCACCTAGAGCGCAGAAGGGTTCCCTTTTCCCTTTGCCCAGGTTCACCATCATTTGTTAACATTTGATTTCTTGATGGTAACTGTAAAGAAAAATAAAGTTGAGTCCTTTGTAGGAAGATGGATGCATCTTGAGACTATAATATTAAATGAACTGAATCAGGCACACAAGCTTAACTACTGCATGACTTCTCTTACGTAGAGACACAAAATATAAATAAAGAGCAAAATGGAAGATAGACCATGGGAAGGAGAGAGATAGATTTTTGTCAAAGTGGAAAAGGATCAAGAGGTGTGTGAGTGTGTGTGTGTGTGTGTGTGTGTATGTGTGTAGTGGGGGAAAGGAGTTGAAGAAAGCATTAAGATGTGCTATGTCCACATGTGTTTACATTTCACCAGGAATTAAAAAACTATATGCTGAAAATATATACTAATACATAAGCTTTTTTGCAAAGATTCATCCTATTTGTAGGGTTCAAAAGAAACAACACAAATATGTCATCAGTGATTTTAGCCCTGGATAGCATTGCTACAGCCTTATTTTGCTATCAGTCCTTGAAGGGCTGTGCTAGTATGGAATAAGGATTCCTATGATGCAGCGCTTAAAGGTAACAAACCGGGAATTTAACAAAGTCATGCTTCTGTGGGGGAGAGAAAGCTAACATTGAGAAGCAGCTGTGACCATGTATTAGGGAACCCTCAGCCCCCGCCAAACCACTTGGTGTGTACTATGTGAAGGAAAAGCAAAATTGTGAATGTGAAGTAGTCAGTAACAGAATCTTGCCAAGTTGTGATCTCTGATCAAACATAAACCTTACCTTAACTTATAAATTAGATAAAGTAAAAAATGTAATAGTGGAAATATTAAGTCATTCATATATAAAACCAGATTGTTAGGCTTTTCCAGCATGGCAGAGAAGCAGAAGTAAAGGCAAAGGGGGAGGAGGCTTTATTGATTCTGAGGACATGGAGAGGATCATAGGGCGATGGCAGGGATCCTCCTACCTGAGACAAAGGAAGGCTGAGATTCCATCGATTCTATCGACTTCTGCTAGCGGCAGAGTTTGAGGGGCAGGTTCAGTGATGCATAAAGAGCTGACTTGGGGCTCCCTTGTGGTGCAGGAAAGGTAAAAAGAAGTCGTATTCCGGGCTGGAGTGCAGGTGAAGGAGGAGGTGGTCCCTGGGTAGATAAGCTGTTGTTTTTGGGATTCAGCCCTGTTGAATCAGGGCCATAATAATTTAGCAGTTTATACTTGGGTTGGAACCTATCACAGATATTATCAGAATTATAAGGTAAAAGCTTATTTCTAGTGCTCATAAGAGTAACCTTAGATAACTTAGAAATTCAGTTGTGTTGGTTTAATGAAATGTCTCAATTTAAATTGTATGACATGATGGGTGGGGGTATCCTCTTTTTACCAATTTAACTCACTGAAAACCCGCATTAACCTTACTGCTATGCGGAGGCAACAAAGGTACATAAGGTGCATAAGGAGGAGTTTCCAATGACATAGTTGTCCATCAAAGTCACTCAGTGTTGGATATGAAAATGCCTTCCCAGAGGAATAGAGATGAGCTTTGGAAGTTGCTATGGTTTGTATCTAGTTGTTGCCACAAAGCCTCATGTAGTCATTGGGACAGCTTCCAGAGTTTGCAATGAATTCATGATCCAATTCTGAGATTATGGGTGTGAGTGCTACACTTGCCCTGGGCAGATAATCTGCGTACAAATGTAAGGAGGAGATGGAGCCTTGCTAGCTGCCCCAGCTGCAGCTCCCCCCTTTGCTCTTAGCTATTTTCCACTGGGCACTTTGCCTTGGAGCCAGCTGAGTATCACAGTTCATGAGCACACACTCATGAACTAAGAACTACACAAACCTTTCCTTACTTAATCTTGGGCATTGGGTCTTTTGTCCCAACAACAAGCGAAAAGTAATTGAGACTCTGTGCTTTCTTGTACAGTTGACTAAGTAGCTCTTATTATAGGAAATGGATTCCAATTTATTTTAATAGTTATGAATTGAGTATAGAATGCAAATTCAATTTGCATCAGCAGACACAGATTGTCTCCAATGAACCATCCTCATTACCTCAAACTTGAATTTAAGAGAAACTATTCACTGAGATTAATCCTATCTTAGTATTTTCTTACATTCAAAGAGAGAGGGAGAGAGAGAGAGGGAGAGAGAGCGTGGTGGCGCATGCCTGTAATCCCAGCACTTGGGAGGCTGAGGCAGGAGGATTGTTGTGAGTTCGAGACCAGCCTGAGCTACAAAGTGAGCTTAAGGCCAGCCTGAACTGCATAGTGAGACCCTGTCTCAAAAAAAAAAAAAAAAAAAAGAGAGAGAGAGAGACTAAGATAAAGACAGACAGAGATTGATTCTTTTTCAGTTCCAAAACTTCTTGGAAGTCATCATTGGTTTTCACAAGGAAAACATGGAGCAAACTGAAAATCAGTGACTTAGATCCTTTAGGGAGTAGCAATCAGAGAAAATCCATTTCATGCACACTGGCTAGTGAGACAAATAAATAATACAACAAAATCAAGGTGAGATTGCTAGGGACAGAAGCTATTTGAGCCTCTGAAATTACTTTTAGCTAGTAAAAATGTTTAAATGATAATTCTGACAAATTTCTGAAGGCTGAGTGTAGTTTAGTTAGAGAGTGAAAAGCTGTTGGGAGCCCACTGTAGAGGAGCTACAGAGATTTGTGGGCTTTATTTCCAGGCATCTCAACAGGCTCTTTGGAGCCCAGCATGGTAGCACAGGCCTGGAATCCCAGCACTCTGGAGGCTGAGACAGGAGGATTGTTGTGAGTTCCAGACCAGCCTGAGCTACAAAGTGAACTTAAGGCCAGCCTGAACTGCATAGTGAGACCTTGTCTCAAAAAGACAAAAACAAAACAAAACAAAACAAAAAACCCCCAAAAAACAAACAAAAAAAAAAAACAGGCTCTTTGCAGAAGAATAGAGAAAAATCTGTCCTGGTTGGGGGCAATCCTTTTGAAATATGCCACAGGGAAAAGTAGCCATTGTGAGGTAAACCTAGAGCATGGCCCATGACAGGGTTTGATCTGATAGGTTGGGTAGACAACTTCGGCGACTCTAGCCCCTTGTATCCTGGAAGGACAGAAAAGTTGTTTAAGGAATACTTCTAGAGACTCAGTCTCTTTACCTGATTGAGATTTAATCATAACATTATAGAACAATTTTCCTACTTAATGTTTTCTCTTACCACATCAACAGAGCTCTGAAATAGTCACAGTGAATTACAGCTGAGATAGTATATAATGCATACTATTTAAGAAGGTGTCATAGGGAAATCCAAATACTAGGGAAAAATGAACTAGAGAACTAGAGGAAAGAGGAAAGCCTCTCCTGTTACAGCTGTTGGAAACATCAAACACAGTTAAAGTGCCATTAAAGTTAATACAGAACCTATAGCAAAATCCCAGTGACCTCAGTTCCCACAATCCAATATGCATGTCTATTTTTCAATGACAATAACAAGTAAAAATTGCGATCCTGCTCCATCCCGCCCGCGCCCGCCCAGCCCCTGAGACCTGCCAGAGACAGGGCGGCCGACTCTGCCATCTTGCTCCATCCCGCCCGCGCCCGCCCAGCCCCTGAGACCGGCCAGAGGCAGTGGCTGACTCCAGCGGCCTCCTGGATCCCGCGCCAAGCTCTCCCAGTGAGAGCGAATTTATAGGACTCAGCAGGCTTCCCAGATCAGTGAGAGTGTGGTGAGTCTGAGGGAGAGCCTTTGGCTTCTTCCCACGCGCGCTACACGGATCCCTGTCCCCAACCCCTCCAAGCCAGTGACTGGCCTGAAACCTCAGGACCCACTCACCAACACCTCCCCAGATCCCCTGACCTAAAGCCCACTGATTGATGGGAATTTCCCCGATTATCTGGGCATCAAAGGTCAGTGAGTGTAGAACCTCAGGCCCGTCGTGCCTGAGATACATTTCCCAGGGATTAAGCTGCCCTTCACCTCCCGTGGCCGGGTGACAGCTCGAGGCACACTGTGCCAGAGAAACACTTCCAGGTGATTACTGGTCCCACCCCACAGCCCCAGACCCAGTGCAGGTCGGCCTGGAGTGAGAACTCCTAGCCTGCCACACTGAAGAGACATTTCTCAGCAATCCACGGTCCCACGCTACGGACCGAAACCCAGCACAGCCTGGCCTATGAGTGAGGGCTCCAGGCCCACTGCACCAGAGGGACCTTTCCCAGCCTTCTTGGGTTACGGCCTGTAGACCCGGACCCAGCACAAGCTGGCCTGCTCAGTACAGCCTACTCAGTGAATAAGATCATCCACTATCCTTTTGTGAGCCCAGAAAACCCACCAAAGCCCAGGCCCACCCACCTGGGGAACACCCTGTCTGACACAGGAGGGCTGACCCCGGGAACCAACATAGGGGAACCAAAGGAGCTGCAGCAAAAAAGGAACTGAACACAACAGCTAGACCCAGGATAGGCATACCTGGAAAATCTCAAACTTAATAGACTGGCACCCGAATCTCATAACAAGCTAAGGTTATAGCTGCACCAAAGCTCTACACCAAAGGTCAAAGA
>PVKA01042483.1:0-17392 GCA_004027165.1 Ctenomys sociabilis | reverse complement strand
AGGTGGAGGTCTTGAGGGTTGAGGCACTCAAGGATGCGGTGAGGGAGCACACCGTTTGGTTGTGGTGACGGGGTCTGCCTGGGAGCACGGCAGGGAAGACCCTCTTCTAGGCTCTGCGGAGACAGGGTGAGCGCCTCCTGGCGGCTGGGAAGCTTCCCTGTTTGGGAGGCCGAGGTGGGGAGACCAGCGCTTTGGTGGTGGGGACTGCGATGCCCTCCTCTTGGGAGAGGTGGGGGCGAAGCCGCCTTCTGTTCTTGGAGGTGGAGGAGGAGACCACCAGCTCTGCATGGGAGGAGGGCATCTTCTAGGGATGGGGAGCACCACCAAGGGGAGTCCTGCATGGTGGCGGGGGTGTGGAGGACCTGTGCGGCCAGGAGGAGGAGGAGGAGCTGGTGAGGGCCAGCAGCTAGGGGTGGAGGGGCTTCTCCTTTCTCCTTCGTGCACCTTGAGGGGAGGCCTCTTGCTGGCCCTTTCCTGGTGATGGAGACGCCCTCCGGGAAGGGGACTGTCTCCACTGCGTGGTCCACCCCACTGTTTTTCCCATGGGATGACTTGGGTCGCTCATCTTCAGAGGAAGAGGAGGAGCCGGAGTGAGATGCAGATCGCTGGTTCTGAATCTGTGCTGCACAGAGTCAGCTGCAGCCGTTTTGCCATCGTTATCATCTTCAGATTCAGAAAACTCGACTTTTCTAGGCTTTGACGCTGGTGACGGCGATTCTCTCTGCTCATGCTTTGTCACTTTACCTGACGTTCTCCCCGAAGACACGGAAACATGCACCATTTGACTGCTTGCTTGGGTGTTGCAGAACGACGCATTTTCAGGGGCAGAGTAGCTGGCACGGACGGCCTGTGCCTCGCCTCAGAGGACTCGAAGAAGAAGATAACCTACGAGCTTTTCGGGGGGCGCTGGATGTCCTCTGGACAGGTTTCCTTGGTGGTGTCTGGAAACGAGATGAGGATGATGATGAGCTGCTCCCAGACAGCGACGCTGATGGCTGCTTCTCCGTCTTCCTGGAGCTCTACTCCTCCTATGCCCTGGAGGCGGCGGTACGCATCGTGCTGGGTTCTTCCTCGAGGAGATGGGCTCCTTCTCAGGCCTGGATGCCCCCTGAGTGACGATGCTCTTGATCGGGACCTACGACGCATTCTTGGCCGAGTATGAGAAGGACAGCAAGAACAGGTCCGTGACCTCGATGGGAACGTTGCCCAGATCTCATCCTGGTCTTTTTTTCTGCTTCTTTGGAATTTTTTTTTCCAAAGTTTTTTGGGTTCTAGCTTGGCTTCAGATTTAGGAACTTTCAGAATGTCACTAGTAGATGTGGCCTCTTGTACCAAAGGTTCCTTTATTTTCACTAAAGGTTCAGGGAGCTCTGGAGATTTTTCCTTCTTTTCTGGAGCAGAGGAAGGACTCCGGTTCTTGATTCTGTATCAGGGAGATTGAGAATGACTGTGCTTTCTCTCACTCCTGATGAGGCAAGATCATCTTCTAGGGGAAGGAGATCTGTATTTGCATCTTCTTGGGTTTTGAGAATTCTTTCTTCCTCTCTCTCTCTCCCCCCTCCTCCCTCTGCTGCTGCTTTTTCTTCCTTATCTCTCTTTGTCTTCATCTTTTTTCATCGATGCCAATTTTTCTCATTTAATCTGTCTCTGTTTTATTTCTTCTTTATTTCTAGGAAAGCAAGAAGGGATTCCAGCAGTGTTTTCTTGTGTACTTAACAACAGAGGCAACAAAGTTCTCCCATAAATTCTCTACAAATTTTCCCATTCAGAAACCCAAATAATTTGCATCATTTGGGAATCTGGATTCTTCACTTCCAGCTGGTTGAATATAAACTCAATCTCAGCATCATCTTCAAATTCAAGGATTTCTGCTACTTGTTTCGTTAACTAAGGCATTATAACCTCCCAATTTAATTTGCTCATGTCCACCTTTTTTTCTAAGCGTTCTGCAAATATCAGCGGCTTAAGCAATTTCTTCTGTCTGTTGCTGAAGCGATTATCCTGTGAGGTACTTGTTCCACAGAAGAATCCCACATCCATCTTGCTGCCTTGCTCAGAGATCGCGTCCTCCTGAGTTTCATTTTTTAGCACCAAATAAAATAAGATAAATAAATTTCAAGTAAGTGAATGTTTAATTCTTTGATTTGACTCCTTTTAATTCATTTTATACCATGTATTTTTGGTATTGTAAATATGTGCTTATTATTTTAAAAAATGCAAACAATTACCTTGGGTAAGATAAATTTACAATACCCTATTGGCTATTAAAGATATGTTAATTTTCCTTACCATAAAATTTGATTATACTATCAATAAAATACTAATTGATCAACCATTTTCTTTACTCTCTTGTTATTGTTTAGGTCTTCAGCAAATAACACATACGTTAATAAGCAGCATTGGCTCTATTTACTCAAACAACAGCATAAACAATGCATATTACTGGATGTCATATAAATTAAAAACATTTGTTACTATGTTTTCACTTTCATAAATTTTATGATTTTTGTAACTTTTTCACTTGCGGAATCAGATACACAGTTTTCTTGACAGTGTATTTCCTGCTTATTGAACAGAAAAACTTTCAGACTATCTAGCATTTCTAGTTCTCTTAAATATATTAATACTTCAAGTCTTCAAAATAACACTTCAAAGGTTTTTATATGGATGTTTTCAACAAAAAAAATGTATAAAGCAATTTCTCTAGTAAAGTTTGCTCGCTTCTTAACTTACAAGAAGAAAGTTCACTATTTGCTTCACATTCTGGCTTTGTCTTCTTGAATATTTTATTTCATTGACAGTCTGAATCACTTCACTCTACTGCAGGCATGAATTAAATTTCGTTTTCCACCTTAGGGAACTCATCAGAGTTACTGACATCTGGCTCTTTATTTTCCACAACAAATAATTAATATTCTCTTAATGATCATCAAGTGAATTTATTTTTCAGAAAAAAAAAATTTTAATACTGGTCTGCCATCTGCTATTTTTGAAGAGGTTAAAAATTAGTTTATTGATACATTCTCAGTAACATTGCTGCTTTGATAATTACAAATACAGTACAAGTTTGACTGGCCAAAATCCAATTAGAATAGAAAAAAAAGAAATAATGTTATGGTTTGGATGTGGAACTGCCCAAAGGCCTCTGGAGATCAGAGGCAGGGCTTTTTGTTGGTTAGATCCTGTGACTCCATCCTCATAGGTGGACTGGTGCACCAATGGGCTCTTAGGAGGCAGAGTCTTGTCTAGAAGATGCTGGATTTCAGGGGCATAGCCTAGAATTTTATGCAATAACGCATCCTTTCCCCATGCGGTCTCTCTCTGCTTCTTGGTTGCCATCATATGGACAAATTTCCTCTGTAGTAGGCAGCTCTTGCACTATGTTATTTCTGGGTTTCAGACTGCCAACCCATAGGTTCTAAACTTCTGAACTGTGACCTTGAGTAAACCTTCGTACTGAGCTGTGGGAGTCTAGTGTCGTGTTCCAGCAACAAGAAAGTGGCCAACATAAATACACCACTTTTTTATTCCAGTCCCATGCAATCTATACTTGTATTAGGAAGATGATATTTCTGATTTTTATAAAATGAAATGTTACAAGTCTGTTTTTCATCTGACATGCTTCTGAAGATGAGGTCACCCAAGGTGCACTCACCTCACCCATTAAGAGGATTAGACCATTATCCATAGATTTGAGTTCATCAGTATTGCACAATATGCAGTAATCTGTAGCAGTAATTTAAGATTTATTTAAGACAGTTTTAGGTATGCCTGAAGTCTTCCTTACAGGAAGAATTTGCAATTATACAGAGATAAGCCCAGACTTAAGGCATGTGAAGTATCTATCATCAGAAAATTATGAGACCTCTGAGAAGTGTGTGCTTTTGATACACTACAACTTTGGAAAGACTTCTAAGAAATTATAAAAGTAATATTTCTATGGTGTTAAAGTGGCTTGAACAAAATTCATTTGATTAAATAATTTCTTCCCATGTACTTAAGCATAATCATATTGAAATGTTTGGAATGATGTATTATTATAATTTCACTATCTAAAAATAAGATTTTTGCAAGACATTAACTCATAACCGTGTTTTAGATTTTTAAAAGTTCTATATCTTTTAACTATTTTTGAACTAAAAAATAAAGACAAAATTGATTTTTTTAAATTCATGTCAGATGCTCTGTAAAAAAACAGATTAAAATCCCTTCTTATGCCCTGAGAAAATTGCTGGCTACCAGTTTTGATCATCCAGTGTTACTAACCTTTTTTACTAAGTAAAATTAAATAAACAATGAGTCAAATTAAAAAAAAAGCTATTTCCTGAAAATTTGCCTCAATAGTACATGAACCAATGAAAAGTTAATCCTGACAACTTTGGTAACTGTGCTAGGTAAATGGGACAGAGCATCAGGTCCTGCTGCATAGCATGAGATCGCAGATGGGCAATGCCATCGAAAGATTGCCTGGCCCCTGGATGCAGTGGGAAGTTGGTGTAGCACAGGGCTCCACTCACAGGATCATGTGGCTGATCATTTACACAAAGCAATTACAGGCAGAAGCCTGATTTGAAAGATGCTACTGTGTGGTCTAATTATTGTCACAGTATCTATTGTTAAATCTTGCTTATTCAGGAAAGACATAACTGTGTGATGAGAACATTTTGTTTTTGTTCTGATAAACCAAGGCAGTTTGGAGGTACAGCTCACTTTTTCCTTTTTTTTTACCTTTCCAGCCAAATATTACACCATTTGCCATCATTTATAAAATACACTATGCACAGGAAACCTACCTACAACTAAAATGTGCTCTGTGATTTCATTGCTCAAAAAAACTTATGCAATCGATATTATAATCTGATAGATATTATTATAATCCTCACTCAGAGAGAAAGAATGTCACATTAGAAAAGATTTTCCCAAATTTACCCAGAGAGTAATTTCAGAGGGATTAATTCTTAACATATCTGTGTCCTAATAAATATCAGTAATCTTTACAAGTGCTCGTTTTGCCCTAATTCATCCATAGTATCTCATTCCTTGAATTCTGAGTGAACCATTCACTTCGCACTCAGGGACTGCAACATTTCAGTACCAAAGCTTCAGATACTTATACATCTTGCCCTCTTCTAATCATTTCTGAAGGAAAAAGGCCAAGGCCTTGAGCCCATGACAGCATTCAGAGACATGCCTCAGCTCCCTTGCTCCCAAAGATTCAGTTTTCCAAACTCATAAGCTTCCTGCTGGTCAGCTTGAAAGTTACTCATGGACTGTACTCAGCTTTCCTTATGACAGCCTGAAAGGTGTCAGATGGCCACTTGAGACACAACCATTCCAGCCCAGTTTCAATGCCATTCTGTACCACTCCCAACTCTATAAAACACTTGAGTTTAGAAGAGATTGTGCCATTTGGTCTTCCTCCTCGGGGTCCCTGTCATATTTTAATCCCAATAAAACTTGTCCTCAGTTGTAATGTTGTTTCCTTTTCCTCTCTTCTTACTTCAATGTAATTTTGTTCGAATGTGTCATAAGAAACACTAAATTTCTTGATTATACAGAGACTCTGCTGACATACTCTGAAAGGGAAGTAACTGAAAGAACGTTAGGGCTAGTGAGATAGCACAGCAGACTAAGTGCCTGCTTAGGCAAGCTCAGAGACCACGGTTCAATTATCAGCACCACATGCCACCCCAACCTCTTCCCCAGGGTGGGCTGAGCCTGGCAGAATCCAGGCATGGTGGTGCACTCCTGTAATCCCAGCATTGGAGAGGCTGAAAACAGGAAAATCACCATGAGTCTGAGCTGTATGGTAAGACCTTGTACCAAATACATAGAAAGAAGAAAGAAAGAAAGAAAGAAAGAAAGAAAGAAAGAAAGAAAGAAAGAAAGAAAGAAAGAAAGAAAGAAAGAAAGATTGATTGGATAACATTATGGTTTGGGTATATATCCCAGGAGTTATAAGTTGAAATTGAATCTCCTTCATAAGTTGTTAGTAGAATGCAAACTTAACTATGGTGCTAGGAGGTGAGATTTGGGAAAGTGATTAGGACTATATGATGTTAGCAGGGTAGACACCCTATGACTGAATAACTGAAGCCTCACAGCTGTATAAAAGAAAGAAGTGATACTCAGGTACACACATACAGAGAGATGATAGAGATAGAGGAGATGATAGAGATAGAGATAGAGATAGAGATAGAGATAGATAGAGATAGAGATAGAGATAGAGATAGAGATAGAGATAGAGATAGAGACAGAGACAGAGACAGAGATAGAGATAGAGATAGAGATAGAGATAGGTAGATAGATAGATGATTGATAGATAGATAGATAGATAGATAGATAGATAGATAGATAGATAGATAGATAGATAGATAGACAGACAGACAGACTTGTGTTTTTCCATATGATGCCCTGCCCCATTCCACCTCAGGACTTTACTGGTAGGAATGGTAAAGTTTGGCTCTATGCAAGCTGCAGACTATGACCATAATCCAAAGCTTGGCCTTCCAGAAAAAAACATGTGAAAATATACCAAGAATAAGTCTCTGCTCCTGTGAGGAATGTGCCGTCTTGTTCACTAGATCAAGGTTAGCAGTATTTTTCTCTGAAAATTGGATAACAAATATTTAACACTTTGTGGGCCATAAAGGGTCTGTGGCAAACCCTTAGCTCTGCTGTTACATTGTATAGACATGGAAAAACATTAATGATGGAATATGGTTATAAACAAATAAGACTTCATTTTTAACAATGATATTTGATTTCACATTTCTCACACCATGATGTAGTCTCTCATCAGCTTTTTTAGCAATCATCTAAAATAAGCAGTGTTCCAGCTTTATCATGAAAGCTGTAGTTTGGCAACCCCTAAATTAGATTGTTGACAGCCCTTATCACAGTGGAAACTTGGGATTGCACTTATATGAAATACAAATAGAGTCACACTCCTCAACACAAACTTCTGTGCCATTAATGATAAATTTTAAAAAAGCATTAAGCATACAGATACTGACTTCAAGTTAGCTTTATTTTCTGGTGTTCCAGCTCGAAATAGTAGCACACATCTGTAATCCCAAGGTTCAATTATGAACCTTGGAAGGCTGATCAAGACAGCCATGAGATTTTGGCCATCACTGCCCACATAGCAAGTTTGAGTGGAGTCTGAACAACCTAGCAAGGAAAAAAATGTTTAGGAGGTTTCTTGTGGTTTAAAGTGTTTAATTATTAAAGTGAAAAGTTAAAAAGAAGTTCTTTAGGCTATTAAATTCAGCCAGAAAATAATTTTTCTTCTATACATGAGTGAAAGGTAGTTTAAAAATCACTTTCAAGGAGTTTGGCTCCATCTTATAATATTAAAAAAAAAAATCAAGTACTTCATAACACTTCCAATGTAAATGAGTTTGCCCAACCAGGAAGAACGTACACTTCATGCATTAATTGAAGTTACTTATTGTTAGGTTCAGTTGGATATGAGTCTTGTGGCTGCAAACATGCACTGAATATTTTCAATGAGCCATTTTTAAAATAACAATGATAGCTTTTGCCCCAACCATCACAAAGTGATTAACAAATCACAGAAGCAGAGAGTAGAATTTTTTTTCTTTAATTTTCAAAATGTATGCCTGCAATTACCAACTTGTTGTTAGTGACCCTTGACATGATGATGAGATTCAAAGCTTTGTTTTTCATCACACAGCAAAGTCCTTGGAAACATTACCTTTTGTGTTTCTAGTATCAATAAAAATTAAAATTGTATTTCAATTGAATTTTGGATTTAATCAAAAATTGTATCTGACTTGTGCCTACAATCTTGAAGTCATAGATGTGAATGGAGAGGGAGCTTGTAGTACAGCAGGACAGATGTTCCTGATGTTGGGAAGATCCTTCTTATCCTTACTAATGCCCTACAGGGAAGAAGCCTACTATATCCAGTTAGGAACAAGTGGAAATTACCAGTCCTATGATTATCTGTTAATTACACATGAGGTGATGAGCCAACAGATAGTTTTGAGAACAAGAATATTCTTCTTTTTTTCATTTTACTAAAGTAAAAATAGCAATGAGTGAGTTTCAAATCAAATTAGTAGAACAGATTCAAAAATTAATACACTGCATATTTATCCTAACTGTATTGTTTATACAAACACAGAATGCTTCTTCCCTTGTATCCCTTTTTTTGTTTAATCCATCACAGATCGGTATTCTATTGGCGTTCAATTATTATAGATGCTTGAATTCAGTGAAACAATGTAACAGCATACAGCAGTCCACAATAGTAGTGGGTTATCCAAAGAAGTTATTGACTAGAGCCATTCACAGCTCAGCTTATTTTTATCAACTTCTTTTATATATGTCATTTTTATAATTTTCTGCTAGATGGTTAAGATCAAGATACAGCAAGACCTATATAACAACACAATGTAACGTTTGTATCTGATGAGATCAGTCAACTACCCACAGAGTTTATCCTGCAACCCTGTACCTCACTTTGTAGATCCTTTGTCAGTGTTAGCCATGTGGATGAGGCCATTGCTTGACCAGTTTGCTCTATGTGAAAGCCTAAGAAAAAGTTTTTTCTCCATGTGACTCTCCTTAGCCACACTATAGATCATCAATCACATTCCTCCATAATCTCCTTGATCAGAAAATTTAGGGCACAACTGAGTTCCATGATGTTATAGTACAGGTTATCCTATTTCCTGAGTCTCCACTGACCTTTAAAGACTAAGGTCAAATTGTTGGCTGACCTTGCAGCCCTTACATTTCTCCAATTATTAATCTGCAAACTTAGGTTGTTAACCACCCAGAAGAGAAGCTGCTTAGTACCCTGCTAAATATGCAGTTCAGTTTACCCTATCTATCTGACTAAATTCTTTTTAGTTGTTGTTATACCTTTCTATTTATATGTCTTCTTTTGATTTCTTATACTAGGGAGACTACACGATATTGCACATGTGTGCCTGGTTTATTTCACTTATGAGTATATGTTCAAGTGGCATCCACTTAAATATAAATGCCTCAACTTTATCATTCTTTATAGGTGAGAAATACTAGATTATATAAAAATACCACATCTTTTCCAACTATTCCTCATGTGACAAACATCTTGGTTGTTTCCACAAATTGGCTATCACAAATTGTGCTGATATAAACATATGTACACATATATCACTATGATATGATGTTTTCATTCCTCCAGGAAAAAATCCCAGTAGGGCGATACCTGGCTTGAATGGGATTTCCAGTCCTAGTTTTGTGAGGAGTCTCCACACTGATCTCCACAATGGTTGCACCAGTCTACATTCCCACCAGTACTTTTCTAAGGGTAGTGTGGAGAAGTGTCCCTTTTCCCTACATCCTCTCCAACATTTGTTGTTCATTGATTTTTTTGTGATAGCCATTCTTTATGGAAAGAGATGGTATCTCAGTGTTCTTTTAACTTGCATTTCATGGATGGCTAGTGATATAGAGCATTTTTTCATGTATTTATCCACTTCTTTAATTTCATCCCCTGAGAAGTGTATATTCATCTCAGATACCCATTTCTGGATTGGGTCTTTAAGTTGGAGGATTCTAATATATCTTAGTTCTTTATACATTCTAGAGAGTAGACCTTTGTATGAGTGCTTATTAGTTAAGATTTTTTGCAATTTTTGGTTTGTCTTTTCACTTTGTTGACAATTTCTTTTGATGTTCAAGAAGAATTCATCCTAGTTGTTAATTCTTTCAAGTGTTTCCCATGCGAATACATGTTTGATCATGAACTCTTTCCTGCCAGTATTTCTCAAGAGTTCCTCCTACTTTCTATACCAGGAGATTGAGTGTTTCTGCTTAAATCTTCAATGTTTAGATCTTTAACCCATTTTGACTTTAGCTTAGTGCATGGTGATAGAGCTGGGTCAAGTTTTAGGTTTCAGCATGTAGAAAGTCATGTTTTCCAGCACCATTTGTTAAAGAGGCTATCCTTCTTCCAGTAAGTATGATTGGTCACTTTGTCAAAGATTAGGTGGCTAAGTTCGTAGAGGCATCTTCTAATCTATTCCAGTGATCCTGAGGTCTATTTTGTTGCCAATACCATGTTGATTTTATCACAGTGGCTTTATAGTATAATTTCAAGTCAGGAATTGTCATACCTCCTGCCTTGTCTTTGTTGGCTAGGATTGCCATTGCTATTCTATGTCTTTTCTGGTTCCAAATAAATCTTAAGAATGATTTATCTAGGTCTGGGAGGTATGTTGGTGGCAGTTGCATTAAATCTGTACAACAATTCTTTTTGGAGTACGGCCATCTTCACAATGTTGGTTCTTCCCATCCAGGAGAAAGGAATATCTTTCCATTTTCTGAAATCTTCTATGATCTCTTTTCTCAGAATACTGTAATGTTCCATGAAAAGATCTTTGACTTCCTCGGTTAAGTGAGGTGCAAGGTATTTCATTTTCCGTGGTGCTATTGTAAAATGTATTGTTTCTAGTTTCCCTCTCAGTGTGTTTCATATCTGAGTGGAGGAATGCTATTGACTTGTGAGTACTGACTTTGTATCCTGCTATGCTACTGAATTTGTGTATTAATTCTTATAGCTTCTTGGTGGAGTTTTTTGTGTCTTCCAAGTAAAGTGTCATGTCATCACCACACAATGATAATTTAACTTCTTCTTTACCTATTATTCCTTTTATTACTCCCTCTTGTCCAATACCTATAGCTAATGATCCCAAAACTGTATTGAATAGGAGGGGTAATAGAAGACATCCTTGTCTTATACAAGATCTAAGAGTAAAAGATTTCAGTTTTCCTCATTTAGAATTATATTAGCAGTTAGGTTGTCATACATGGCTTTTATCAAATTGAGGTAGAGGTCATCTATTCCAATTTTCTGTAGGGTTTTAAGCCTATGAATGAGTATTGGACTTTGTCAAAAGCTTTTTCTGCATCAATTGAGATGATCGTGTCATTTTTAGATTTCAGTCTATTAAATAGTGTATTACAGTTATAGATTTTTGAATATTGAACCATCCTTGCATCTCTGGAATAAATTCTACTGAGTCATGTTGTATGAACTTCTTGATGATTTGCTTTATTCTATTTGCTAGGATTTTATCGAGGACTTTTGCATCTATGTTCATGAGGGAGGTTGGCCTGTAGTTCTCCTTTTTAATTCTGTGTTTCCCTGGTTTTGGAATCAGTATAATACTTGCCTCCAGAAATGATTTTGGGAGGACTTCTTCCTTTTCAATTCCTCAGTTTGAGGAATTTAGGGATTGTGTCTTCTATAAATTTCTTGTAGAATTCAGCTTTGACCTGGACTTTTCTTCGTTGGCAGGATTGTTAAATTTCATATCTCGTTGGCTGTTATTGGGTTATTGAGAGTTCTTAAATCTTTATTCAGTTTTAGTAATTTGTACCTTTCAAGGAATCTGTCCATTTCTTCTGTGTCTTCTATTCTGTGAGCATAAAGTTTCTTGAAGCAGCTATTGATAATCAGAATTTCCACTGGGTCTGTGGTGAATTCAACTTTTTCATTCCTTATTGCTTGTATTTGAATTTTTTCTTCCCTCTTTTTGATGAGGTTAACAAGGGGATTATTGATTAAATTTAGTCTTTCAAAGAACCACTTTTTGAGTCGTTGATTCATTGAACTATTTTCTTCATCTCAATTGAATTGATTTCTGCTATCCCATCTTTGCGATCTGGGTTTGGTTTGCTCTTCCTATTCTAGATGTCGGAGGTTCAATAGTAGGTTGGTTATTTGTTCCCGTTCTGTTTCCCTAATGTGTGAATTCATAGCTATGATTCTCCCTCTGAGAACTGCTTTCATGGCATCCCAAAAATTCTGATAAGTTGTGGTTGAATTTTCATTGAATTGTGGATATTGTTGAATTTGTTGTTTAATTTCATCTGTGATCCATTGATTGCTGAATAGAGTGTTGTTTAATTTATATGAATTTAGCCGGTTTTTCTGATTTCTTTTGTCATTTATTTCCAGTTTCATTGCACTGTGATCAGATAATATGCATGGGATAATTTCTGTTTTCTTACATAATTAAGCATGAACTATGGACTAGTATGTGGTCTATTTTAGAAAATGACCTTTGTGCAGCTGAAAAAAATGTGTGTTCAGCTGTAGTTGGGTGGAACATTCTGTATATGTCCACCATGTCCATTTGTTCCAACCTCTTGCTCAGTTCTGCTACTTCTTTGCTAATTTTTTATCTGCTTGACCTATCTTTTTCAAATAAGGGAGTGTCACGGTCTCCTGTTAAGACTGTGGTCTTGGATATTAGATTTTTCATGTCCATTAAGATTTGTCTTATATAGTTGGGTGCTCCTGTGTTTGGTGGATATTTATGAGTGGTACCTCTTCCTCTGGAATTTTTCCCGTAACCAACATATAGTAGCCTTCTTTATTTCATCTGATCCTTCTTGGTTTGAAGTTGAGACTCTCTGAGAACAGAATTGCTATTCCTGTTTTTTTCTGAGGAACTGGGGCATGTAGTATTATATTCCATCCTTTGACTTTAAGCCTATGAATGTCTTTTTGAGTTAAGTATAATTCTTGTATACAGTATATTGTTGGGTTTTGTTTCCTAATCCACTGTCCCAGTCTATTTCTTTTAATTGATGAATTGAGTCCATGTAAACTGATGAATTGAGTCCATTTACACTGATTATTATAATTGAAATGTGTTGACTTATGATTGTCATGTTATTTACCTGCTTTTTGACTTGTGTTTAATTGTTTGCCCTATTTAGTGGGTTCCTTCTATTCTCATTGGTGGAGTTCTGGTCATTATAGTCCCTGTCTAGAACATCATCCCTGTGTAGGGATGGCTTTGTCATCATGAAATTCTTTAGTTGTTCTCTGCATGGAAGTATTTCACTTCTCCATGAGACTTGAAAAAGAGTTTTGTGGGGTCTAGTACTCTGGGGAGGAATTTGTTTTCATAGTGGACTTGAAGTACTCTGCTCATGCTCTCCTTGCCTTCATGGTTTATGAAGTTGACTATAACTTTGATGGGTTTTCCTTTGAATGTGATCTACTTCTTTTCTCTAAGGCTTTCAGTATATTATTTTTGTGTTGGATTTCTGGGATCTTGACTATTATTTGTCTATGTGTGTTTTGAGTTGGGTTGAAGTTATTTGGTGTTCTGTATGCTTCAGTTATCTGAATGTTGTATTATTTCCTCATATTTGGGAAGTTTTCTGCTATTACTTCTGCCCATATTCTTTTTGTATCATTTGTATTGACTCCTTCTTTTTCAATGATACCTATTAATTTCACATTGTTGATCTTGGCATCATTTTGCAGGTGTTGGATTATTTTTCCTGCATTCTTGTTGTTTTTAAGAGATCCTTTCTCACCTTTTCACTAGCTGCACCAGGGTCTTCAAGATCTGAAACTCTGTCTTCCCTGTCTCTCAAATGGTTTTGTAGACTCATGATTGAGATTTATGTTCTTGTATATCTCTTTTACTCTGCTTCATGCAATCTATTTCATTCTGTATTGTTCATTCAAGGAATCCGTCATATTTCTAATCTCTTTTTTTATCAATATCTTCTTTAGAGGTAGCTATTAATTCTTTTACTGTAGAGTTTTTCCCAAATTGGATTTCCTCCTTATATTTCTTTATTTGATTCTCTTCCTCAGATGCTATGATTTCAAAAATTTCTTTTTTTTATTTCATTAATTATTTCTGCTCTGAGTTCCTCTTTTCCTTTCTGCTATTGTTTCTTTGCTTGTGGTGCTGTTAATTCATATGTTTCAGCTGAAATAGTGTTCTCTACACTTATTCTGGGTGGGCATTGGGGTTTCCCTCATATGTTTCTGGATTTGCTTCTTTCCTTCTGATGTTATGTGTTCAAAAATTTCTTTTTTTATTTCAGGCATTAATTCTTGTCTGAGTTCCTCTATACCTTTCTGCTGTTGTTTCTTTGCTTCCAACTCTGTTAATTCATTCATTTCAGCTGTGCTAGTGTCCTTTGCACTTATCATGGGTGGGATCGAGCCCTCAGATTGCATTTTCCTCCTTGTCTTTGTCATTTTGTATAGCACTGACCTCTGACCTTTGGTGTAGAGCTTTGGTGCAGTTAGCACTTTAGTGATTAGTGAGATTTGAGTGCTGATCTATTAAGTTCGAGTTTATCCAGTTATGCCTGGCCTGTGTCTAGCTGTTGTGTTCAGATCCTTTTTGCTGCAGCCCCTCTGGCACAACTCTGAGCCTGTGGTTCCCCTATGTTTTGCCCCTGGCCCAGGGAGCACGGGGGAGCACCAATCTCTCCCACACACTCTCCAGACAATGCTGGGCAGGATCAGGAGCCAGAAGAGTCACAAAAATTCTCACTCACTAGGTGGGCTTGGGGGAAGGGGCTCTGGAGATTTGCAGGGTGGGCTGGGCTGGGGTGGATCAGACTCAGAGAGTCTCAGAAGTTCTTTCTCGCTTGAAGGCCTTGAGGGCAGGGGTTCAGGAGGGTACTCCTCGCCAGAGGTGCACGGAAAAGCTGAAGGTTCTCCCACACACTCACAGGGCTTTTTTCTGGTGGAAAACCAGACCACAATTTAGTTGGTAACAAGATTGACATGTCCTGTTGGCTCACTATTTTAGTAATACACTTTCAGGAGCAAGAAGCAGCAGGAATAACTTTGACTTGGACAGATATATTTCAGTAAAGTTTTTACTGTTCAGTTTAATATGACACATGACGATAGCACTATGAAAGTGAGTAATCAGTTATGCTTCCAAAGGCCAATATTGTGTAGATATCTTCGAGTTTGACTGCCGGGGATGAGACAGTCTCAGAGGTTCTCACTCCCTTGGCTGGCTTGGGTGCAGGGGCTCCATGGAGTTGCAGGGCGGGCGAGGCTGGTGTGGATCTGGAAGAATATTCTTTGATTCAAGAAAGACTAACATCATTTTAAAATGCTAGGCACTTCTATGCCTTTCTGCTATTGTGTTTGCTATAGACTTGGGCTTCTAATTACCATCATACCCTGTGAGTTGTAATGAATCATAAATAAATTGTTTTTGGTACTGCAGCCTGGATTTGTTAAAGATCTTTCTTACTTATCAAGACTAGTAGAACACCTTGTAAGTAAGAAAGAGGAAAAAGATATTTTAATCAAGCATGTCCGGCAGTCAAACTCGAAGATATCTATACAATATTGGCCTTTGGAAGCATAACTCATTATTCACTTTCATAGTGCTATCGTCATGTGTCATATTAAAATGAACAGTAAAAACTTTACTGAAGTATATCTGTCCAAGTCAAAGTTATTCCTGCTGCTTCTTGCTCTTGAAAGTGTATTACTAAAATAGTGAGCCAACAGGACATGTCAATCTTGTTACCAACTAAATTGTGGTATGTAAGTATAAAGCAGTTGTGATCTGACATGATGATGAAGGTGAATCACTATTGGGTGAAAACATATTATTTTCAAAGTTCAAGTTTCATTGGAATAAGGGGAAAAACACTGGGATTAATAGTTGCATTTCAGATGTCTAAGGCAGTATTGATTTTTTCCAAAAGAACACAACATTTAGAGAAAGGTCTACAGTTAAAGTCACCTCCAGATTAGGTTTAAAATAATCCATCATCATTCTATGTATTTAATTCATCTTCTAAAATTAGCAAGCTGGAAAATTAAATTGTAATCTGATACAAATAATCACATCTAAACCTTTCATGCTCTGACAGTTACACTAATCTCTGCCTTCTCTGAAGAGTGCAGTGTTACTTTGGTGAAGAGAAAAACTTAGGGATTTTTTCTAGGACCTTCCAACTTAATAGTCTTTACTGCCTCACCTATGTAATCAACTTGATGATGTTGATTTTGTCACTTTCTGATATTTATATTATGCACTCAAAAACTGAAAATGAGCATAGGATTTGTTGGAAAATTAATAAAAGATGATTCATAGTATGTACACGGAATCTTACTATAATGACCTTCATTAGAAATACTTGATTAGGGCAGGCCGAATATCTCAGCAGATTAAATCACCTTCCAGCAGGCACAGGGGCTGGGGTTTGATCCCCAGGCTCACCGTGCCCCATCCCCAGGACTCACTGTGATGGCAACTGAGACTAGGTGTGGTGGCACACTCCTGTAATCCCTGCTCTTGGTAGGCTATAAACAGGTGGGTCTGCTGTCAGTGGGAGTAGTTATTTCATCCTCCTTGTACTACAGTTGCATTAAAATTTGAAGGCCCAGATTTATGCCACAGTGAAATGAATCTTGGGGAACCAAATTCCAATTTTCCAGTTCTGTTTTCAAACTGAGAAGTCCTGGGGATTCTCTTCTTAAATTGCAGTCTACATTTTTGCACCCTTGAGCCTATGATATGTGGGATCTTGCTCATATCTGAGATATCCCCACGGAGTCTTTTTTCTTCTCCATGTACAAACTTCTTGGTATCTTTTTAAAAGCACTAATCTCTTCAGGAATCAAAACTTTTTGCTCCAAATTTTCTAGGCTAAAATTTAAGTTTTTTTCAAATTTGTCTGCTCTCCATTTTGCCCCTAATTATCAGTATAGATCTCGTGAACAGCCACCTGCGGTGTGCATTCCACAGCCTGAGTGATGAGATACCTTGAAATTTCCTCCTCCAGATTACTGAGTCCATAAGTTGCTTGTAAAGTCTCAGAACATGAGGAAAACACAATCAAATTTCCATATATGTAACACATATGGTCTCTAGTTGCCAAGGAGGCTGTCATTACTACCTGAAATCTCCTGAGACTGGCTTTTACCATCTGCATTCCTATGAGCATTCTGGTCTACTGATAAGCATAACCCAACAAAGTGTATTTGTAGCATCCTAAGCTTCTCTATCCCATATCTCCAAGCCTTTACTAATGCTTCTATTCCAAAAGCTTCTAAGCCTCATGATCACATTCAACCATAGCAGTGACCCACTTTCCATATCAGTCTGCTTTCCAATTGCAGATACAACATCTGACACCTACAACTTAATAAAGGAGGGTTTTAATTTGCCTCACATTTTAGGATGAGTCAGTCAATGGTCAGCAGAAACCTGCCAGAAGAGCATGTAGAGCAAGTTTCTTAATGTACATGGCCAGGAAGCAGAATAAGGGAACAGTCCCATAGAGAAACAAGTAAGAAACTTTATACATAGTTTTCTTTTTTTTTTTTTTTTTTGAATTTGACATCCAATTTATTTTTTATTTTTTTTTCCATTATTTTTATTTTATTGAAATACAAATGTCAATCAGACAGTTTCAAAACACCATAACCATACAGAGTCGATGAAATAATACATTGCAAACTGTTTTCATAATGTTTTGGTATTGTACAAGGTGCATACATGATATTATATTTACAGGTATTTATGTGGCTGAATTATATCACAGATTCAATAATTATTTACCTAGTGGA
>PVKA01042482.1:0-17388 GCA_004027165.1 Ctenomys sociabilis | reverse complement strand
AGCTGATTAGTATCGTGCAGCTTATGCCGTTCACTTTGCCTTATCTGACTCAATTGATTTTACTTGTTGTACATTTCCTTTTGTATTTCTGTTTTTCGTTTGTTATACTAGGGAGACTATACGATATTTACATATGTGTGTCTGGTTTATTTCACTTATGAGTATATGTTCAAGTGGCATCCACTTCAGTATAAATGCTACAAACTGTTAGTGGCAGTTTGATAGGGATTGCATTAAATCTGTACAACAATTTTGGGAGTATGGCCATCTTCACGATTTTGGTTCTTCCTATCCAGGAGCATGGAATATGTTTCCATTTTCTGAAATCCTCTATGATCTCTTTCCTTAGGGTGTTGTAATTTTCCATGAAATGATCTTTGACTTCCTCAGTTAAGTGAATTCCAAGGTATTTCATTTTTCACAGTGCTGTTGTAAAAGGTATTGTTTCTATAGTTTCCCTGTCAGTGTGTTTTTTTCTTTTTAGAGCAATGCTATTGACTTTTGAGTATTGACTTTGTATTCTGCTATGCTAATGAATTTCAGTATCAATTTTAGTAAATTCTTAGTGGAATTTTTGGGGTCTTTCAAGTAAAGTATCATGTCATCTGCAAATAGTGATAATTTACCTTTTTCTTTACCTATTTTTATTTCTCCCTCTTTTCTAATGGCTATTGCTAATGATTTCAAAACTGTATTGAATAGGAGGGGTGATAAAGGAGATCCTTGTCTTGTATCTGATGTGAAAGTGAAAAATTTCAGTTTTTCACCATTTAGGATATTAGCTTTTGGGCTGTCATAGATGGCTTTTATCAAATTCAGGTAGAGGTTATCTATTTCAATTTTCTGTAGGGTTTTAAACATGAATGAGTGTTGCACTTTGTCAAAAGCTTTTTCTGCATCACTTGATATGATCATGTGGTTTTTAGATTTCAGTCTATTAATATAGTGTATTACATGTATAGATTTTTGAATATTGAACCATCCTTACATTCCTGGGATGAATCCTACCTGGTCATGGTGTATGATCTTCTTGTTGATTTGCTGTATTCTATTTGCTGGAATTTTATTGAGGATTTTTGCATCTATGTTCATGAGGGAGATTGGCCTGTAGTTCTCTTTTTTGGTTGTGTCTTTCCCTCATTTTAGAATCGGTATAATACTTGCCTCCAGAAATGATTTTGGGGGGGACTGCTTCCTTTTCAATTTCATTGAAGAGTTTGAGGAGTGTAGGGATTATATCTTCTATAAATTTCTTGTAGAATTCAGCTGTGAATCCACCAGGACCTGGACTTTTCTTGGTGGCAGGCATTTTATTATATTTCTTATTTTGTTGGCTATTATTGGCTTATTGAGAGTTATTTTATCTTCTTGATACAGCTTTGGTAATTCGTACCTTTCTAGGAATCTGTCTGTGTCTTCAATTCTGTGAGCACAAAGATGGTTGAAGTAGCTAGTGAAAAATCTTCTGAATTTTCACTGGGTCTGTGGTGATTACACCCTTTTCATTCCTTATTGCTTGTATATCAATTTTTTCTTTCCTCTTTTTGATGAGGTTAGCTAGGGGCTTATCAACTTTATTTAGTCTTTCAAAGAACCAGCTTTTTGTTTTGTGGATTCTTTGAACTGTTTTCTTCATCTCAATTGAATTAATTTCTGCTCGAATCTATGATTTCTTCCTGTCTTTGGGCTCTGGGTTTGGTTTGCTCTTCTTTTCTAGATGTTGGAGGTACAACATTAGAGTGTTTATTTGTTCCCATTTTGTCTTCCTTATGTGTGAGTTCGTAGCTATGATATTACCTCTGAGAACTGCTTTCATCGCATCCCATAAATTCTGGTAAGTTGCGGTTGAATTTTCATTGAATCGTAGATACTGTTGAATTTCTTTTTTAATTTCATCTGTGAACCATGGATAGAAGAGTAGGGTGTTGTTTGATTTCCATGAATTTAGTGGGTTTTTCTGGTTCTTTTGTCATTTATTTCTAGTTTCATTGCACTATGGTCAGATAATATGCATGGGATAATTTTTTTTCTTGCATACACTTAAGCATGATTTATGGACTAATATGTGGTCTAGTTTAGAAAATCACCTGTGTGCAGCTGAAAAAAATGTATATTCAGCTGTGGTTGGGTGGAACACTCTGTATATGTCCATCAGGTCCATTTGTTCCAAGCTCTGGTTCAGTTCTGCTACTTCTTTGCTAATTTTGTGTCTGTTTGACCTATATTTTTGAGATAAGGGGGTGATGAGTTCTCCTGTAAATATTGTGGTGCTGGATATCAGATTTTTCATGTCATTAAAATTTTTCTTACATAGCTGGGTGCTCCTGTGTTTAGTGCATAGATATTTATGAGTGTTACCTCTTCCTCTTGAATTTTTCCCCTAGCCAATATATAGTGGCCTTCTTTGTGTTGTTTCATCCTTATTGCTTTGAACTTGCGACTGTCTGTGAATAGAATTGCTACTCTTGATTTTTTCTGAGGTGTATGTAGTATTGTTTTCCATCCTTTGACTTTAAGCCTATGAATGCCTTTTTGAGTTAAGTGTGTTTCTTGTATACAACATATTTTTGGATTTTGTTTCCTAATGCACTGTGTCAGTTTATTTCTCTTAATTGGTGAATTGATTCCTTTTACATTGATGGTTATAATTGAAATGTGTTGACTTGTGATTGTCAGGATATTTACCTGCTATTGTTTACTCCTTTTTGTCCTGTGTTAAATTGTTTGCTCTGTTTAGTGGGTTCTTTTTGTTCTCATTTGTGGATTTCTGGTCATACTGGTCACTCTATAGAACATCTTTCAGTAGCCTGTGTAGTGATGGCTTTGTCATCATGAAATTCTTTAGTTGTTCTTTTTGTGGAAGTATTTCACTTCTCCATCAATCTTGAAAGAGAGTTTTTCAGGGTATAATGGTCTGGGCTGGAATTTGTTTTTGTACAGGACTTGAAGAACTCTGCTCCATGCTCTCTTTGCCTTCATGGTTTGTGTAGAGAAGTCGGCTGTAATTCTGATGGGTTTTCCTTTGAATGTGATCTGCTTCTTTTCTCTAGCAGCTTTCAGTATATTATTCTTGTGTTGGATTTCTGTGATGTTTACTGTTATATGTATCAGTGTGTTTTTAGGTGGATTAAAGTTATTTGGTGTTCTGTATCCTTCGGTTACCTGAATGTTGGATTTGTTTGTTCATATTTGTGAAGTTTTCTGCTGTTATTTCTGCCTATATTCTTTTTATGTCATTTGTGTTGACTACTTTGTTCTCATTGATGTCAATTAAGCTCACATTGTTCATCTTGGTGTCATCTTGCAGGTGATGGAATATTTTTTCCTGCATTCTCGAAAGAGATCCTTTCTCACCTTTTCACTAGCTATGCCAGCATCTTCAAGGTGTTAAACTCTGTCTTCGCTTTCACTTAAACGGTTTTGAAGGCTCAGGAGTGAAATTTTAAGTTCTTCTATATCTCTATGACTCTGCTTCATGCGTTCTATTTCTTTTGTGCATTTCTCATTCCAGGAATCCATCATATTTCTTATCTCCTCTATTTTTTATTTATGTCTTCTTTAGAGGTAGCTGTTAATTCTTTTAGTGCAGAATTTTTTCCAAATTGGGTTTCCTCTATATTTTTCCATAATTGATTCTCTACTTCAGATGCTATGATTTCAAAGAATTCTTTTCTTTCTTTCTGAAATTATTTCTGCTTTGAGTTCCTCTTTGTTTTTCCACTGTTGTTTCTTTGCTTGTGATGCTGTTGATTCATATGTTTCAACTGGAATAGTGTTCTCTGCACTTGTTCTGGGTCAGCAGTGGGTTTCCCCCATTTGTTTCTTGATTTCATTCATTACTTCAGATGCTTTGTATTTAAAAGTTTCTTTTTTTTATTTTATGCCTTAATTCTTTTCTGAGTTCCTCTATACCTTTCTGCTGTTGTTTCTTTGTTTCTGCTTCTGTTATTTCATTCATTCCAGCTGAGCTAGTGTCCTCTGCACTTATTGGTGGAGGCCTGAGATTGCATTTTGCTCTTTGTCTTTGTTATTTTGTATAGTACAGATCTCTGCCCTTCTGGTGTAGAGCTGTGGTTCAGTTGCAACCTTAGCGAGTAATGAGACTTGGGTGCCAGTCTATTATGTTTGAGATTATCCAGTTATGCCTGGCCTGGATCTAGCTATTGTGCTGAGTTCCTGTTTGCTTCAGCTCTTCTGGTACAGCTGTGATCCTGTGGTTCCCCTGTGTTGGGTCCCTGATCCGGGAGCACTGGGAGCGTAGAAGCTGTTACACACTCACCAGGCCGGGCTAGCATTGGTCGGGTGGCAGGAAAGTTGTAAAAATTCTCACTATCTTGGCAGGCTTGCGTGCAGGTGCTCTGGGGAGTTGCCAGGCAGGTCTGTCTGGGGTGTCTCAGGCTGCTTGGTTGCTTCGAGGTCTTTGGGGACAGGCTCTGGATGTAGCATACACTGCTATTTTTAAGGGCAGCAAAGCCTGCACGGACTGGTATATTAAAATGTAATTGGAGACATTACTAACTTTGTGGTAGAATTTGCTAGTATATGTTTTCTCAATCTATGGTATTGAAAGTATAGTCACTGTCAAATGGAAGTTGTGGTTTCATTGATGACAAGATGAAGAACTTGGGCTCTGCAAGTTTAGTTTAATAGAGGGATCCCAAAAACAAAAACAGGTTCCTTGGTGAGGTGCAGAGAGGGAGAAGTGTGACACAGAGACCCTGGCTCAATCCAACGGTTGGAGACCCCAAGAGTGGTGCAGGAAGCCTGGGAGTACTCTGGGAGTCGAAGCAAAAGGACTGGAAATTTTAACCAAGCCTGGGCAGTTTAGTGATTTAAAGAGATCTTGTCTCAAATTAAAAAAGGGCTACAGATATAGCTCAGTGAGAACTGGGTTGAATACACAGTACAAAACAGAAAGGATGGTGAGATAGTGTATCTATACCTATCTTATCTGTATGTAAAAAGGTAACAGGAAAGACTGTCAATGGAGAATTAAATAAATGGAAGGCAGCAAGCATTGGAGATGTTCAGGATGTAAGCAGGAACCTGGTACTATAACCATAGTTCCTATATCATATCATGCTAAAGTAGAGGTGTCAGCAACAAACATGGAGAAACACTACCTAATATTCTCAGGTGTCTTTTCTCCACTGAAATCTGGAGTTCCTCATTTTCCTCCCTTTAGTCTAAGCTTGAGTTCCCAGTTACCCTCCCATTGAAAAGTAAAAGATCTTGGGAAATAAACAGACAATGGAGGCCATCTTGTCTTTGGAAGAGACAGGTATAGTGAGATGCATAATTTTATTCCTAATATCCCTCCATGTGGAAATGTGATTTCACTTAACATTTTATCGATTTTGTTTTATGACAAAATGCTTGTTATGTCTAATTTAAAGCAAATACATTGCTCAGAGAAGCTGAATAAGCTAATTGGAATTTGTGATTTCTTTGACAACAAAATGAAGAACTTGGACTCTGCTGAAAGGTGAAGAAAAAATTGTTCAATTTTAGAGAGTTGTAGGGTTAAAAGAAATGAAAGGACAGCAGTACACAGACTAGCTCAGAGCCTCACTCAAGTACAGTGTGTGCACAGTACCAAGTTATGGGCTGACTGATACAGCCAGGGAAGACCCAGGTGGGGCAGGCAGGGGAGGGTTTGGACTTGGAAATCTAGGGGGAGCTTTGTCCAGGTCAAAGGAACTAGAAAAATATGACCAAGGCGCAAATCCATTCACACCATCACCTTGCTTAAAACCTAACCTAGCCTAACCTTACCTTACCTTTCCTTTCCTTTCCTTTCCTTTCCTTTCCTTTCCTTTCCTTTCCTTTCCTTTCCTTTCCTTTCCTTTCCTTTCCTTTCCTTTCCTTTCTTTCCTTTCTTTTTATGTATTTAGTACAGAGTCTACAAGGTCTCACTAAATAGATAAGACTTGTGATTCTCCTGTTTTCAGCCTCCCAAGAGCTGGAATTATAGGCACACGCCACCACACCCAGTCTCAATTCTCAGCGAGGCCCAGGGGCAGGGCCAGCATAGCACACCGGGATTGAACCCCGGCCACTGTGCTCTGCCTAAGCAGGTGCTTTAGTCTGCTGAGCTGTCTGGCCAGCCCTTTTAAAACCCTTTGTTGACTTCCAGTTTCCCTAAGAAATGATAAAGAATAAAAGTAATATAATTTATAACTCTTTCTCTCCATGACCTACACCCGGCACTGCTCCCTCGCTCCATTTTGGTTTCTCTGTCTTTCTCTCAGCCCAGTCAGTATCAAATTCTTCCCCTTCCATCTTTCCCTCTCACGGTGACCCTCATCAGGGCACTCTGTAGCTCTGCACCCCACCGCACTGAAGGAATGCCTCGCAAATTTCTGCTCATCTTTTCAGACTCAGACGTTACTGCCTCCAAGCAGGCTTCCTGGATCCCTGAATTACAGGCCACTCCTGTGCTGGCTGGCTTCTGCACTTCCGTTTTCGCTCTCAGTTCTGGGTGTTGAGCTGTGTACTAATCTGGAGGAAGGGCTTCTACACCTGCCTCTTCTCACTGTACCCGATGCCTGCTGGTGCCACCAGTGCTCTACCTCAATTCTTCTTGGGGACCGTCACTACTCTATACTTTCTTCCCAGAGACAGCAACTACCACCAGTGATTAGATGAATAAAACATAGTAATTTGTAATAAATGTTTGAAAAATTCCAAAAACTTTCATTCTTATTATCCCTCTTTGTCCTTAACCAACTTGGAGGTAGGCTGGGTTTGTTCTCCCTAGCACAGGAGTAAAGTTCCCGAATATTCCCCCTTAGAAGCTATGTGTGCTTAAGGAACTTGAGCACTCAGAAATCTCCTTCTCTGTGCATGGAATTTGGGAGTATGATGAAAAGCATTTGAGGGGCCAGGGCGAGGGCTCAATAGAATAAGTGCTTGCCTGGCAAAAGCAAAGGCCTGAGTTTCATCAGTTTCACAAAAAAAAAAAAAAAAAAAAAAAAAAAAAAAAAAAAAAAAAAAAAAAAAAAAAAAAAAAAAAAAAAGAAAAGAAAAGAAAAGCATTTGAATGAAACAATCAAGATAGCAACAAAACAAACAAGATTTAATTTATTTCAGTAACAATATGGGCAGTGTAGTTACACTCAGAATCTACTCCCTAGAAGTAATGCTTGCTGCTCTGGACACAGCAACCTCGAAATTAATTTTGTTTGTAGCTGATGTCTATTCTAAAGCATTAAAGGAGAACTGCTCTCAGAGTGTGAGTCCAGGCTTTTACCTTCCGGCTTCTTGGATCTCAGAGACTACAGGCAACTGGATTTCATAGACCAAAGCATTAGGGAAGTGTTTCTGAACCTTCTTCCCATAGCCCAGGATCATAATCCCTCACTCTCGCTCAGCTTTCCACGCAGAATTGTCCCTTGGCTCCAAGCAGCAGCACTGTCACTTCCCCTACTTGCCCCTCCAGGACACCCAGAGGCACAGCTTGCCTGCTTTTGAGCTTTCTTATCTTTCATTTCTTCTTGGCCATCTTTCTTTATTTCTAGTCCTTTAATTCCCTCTTTTTTTAGAAGTGACCTGGCATTTGCATGCACTGGAACTGAAATGGTCTTGGTCAACTGGAAGATTTAAAAGAAGTAAATTTACTTATAGCTGAATTTTCATGTATGGTGAATGGGTAAATCTAAATTTTTCATATTGTGTAGAGTGATCTATATTATTGTCCCTCCTGGGACAATAATAGTATACAGTTCAAATGATCTATAATGTATATAATAACTTATGATAATAAGCAATAAAAATGAAGAGGGTATTAGAAAACCTGCATACAGTCACAAAGATAGAAACAGAATTACAGTCAGTCCTTTAATTCTCAGCCTCCACATGAGCCAGAATTTCACCAAATTTTCTTACTGTGGTCTAAGACATCTGAAACTGCCCTGGTGGATTTGTTTCAAAATATCCTTTTAATTTGATGCCAGTTTGGTCTTGTAGAAAAATTTCAAAGACCAAACAGAGAGTTCCTTCTTCACTTTTATATGATTATCTTTCTCATCATATAAAACCAGTGGAAATGCATCTCTAAGATTAAAAAGGAGAATATGATTAAGAATATCCTACAATGAGACCACAAACCCAGAAGCAGAAGAAAGAAAAGAGAAGAAAAGAAATATAAAAAACCATTGCAGTTCTCCTCTGGCTTGCATGGCAGAGACCCAGGGAAACACGAGGAGCAGAGCAGTGATAACTCCACAGGCCAGGGGAGCTCTCGTGCCTGAAATACCTAATGGGGTACGGGCTGCATGTGCCTCTGGGAAATGCACCCCTGTGGAAATGGTCTTGGGGGCTTAAATTTTCCCCTCTTCAGTAAGCCTTAACTGTAGCTTAGAGAGTCTGGATATTTAGAAAAACCCTTGGGCACTGCTTTTTATATTCCCAACTGACTGCATTCTGATGAAGGCTGCTGAAGTTCACTCACTGATCTGCAAGAGAGCAGGGGGCTGCCAACCACATGACCATTCTTTGGGGTTTCTTGTTTGATTTATAGATCAAAATGAGCATTCCTTCTGGCTGCTTTGACTTATTTTTCCAATATAAGAAATGGAGAGAGAAATAAAACAACATGTATAGTTAGATAAGCCTTCTCCACAGTAATTTCACTCTATCCTTTCATGAAAAGCCAAGAAAATAATGCCCTATTTGGTGGGTGAATAATTTTTTCCAAGTTTCTCAACTTACAGAGCTGTGCGTGGGGGGCTTGGCCATCTTTATATCTCCAGTATGACACTTTCTGTCACGAGTGCCTCATCACTACCCAGACACCCAGGCAACTTGCCTTTCTTTAGGACCATTAGTAAGACAAATAGTTCTGCTGTCCAGCGGTGTGCAGTGGGGGACTGCAGAGCACAGGGTCAGGCAGGGTAGCCGCTGATAGCGCAGAGAGTACGGGTTTTGGAGTCATAAGGGAGAAGACCGGATGAAGCCGGCTCTTCTCTTCTTTGCTCTGGCACTGAGATGTCATGCTATAGTGCCGAGAGAGCGGTCTCACTGGGGGAGTAGCCCTCCTATGTATGATTTGATTTATCTAGATGATGCCAACAAAGCAAAGTTTTTGAATTATTTCATAGATTAAAGCCTCCCGGGAGACTGCAACTCAGACAGTGAGTATCGGCGCCTGGATAGCATCCCAGAGGGTAGGGAATCAGATAGGAGTGCATACGGGACTGGGCAAGTGACAGGCACGTCCTCGCTAGTCAGTGCAGACACACGGATTACTCAGTAGAAGTGTTGAGCTCATCGATTAATATAACAGCAGCAACATCGGCAACAAATAGCTTCTGCTTCATAATATGCAGAACATGTACTTCAGGTCATTAAATATCTCTGTCGTGGGGAAGGGCGAGGTGACGTAGACATAGAAGGGTATCCTTATCTTGATGCAGGGAAGGAATTCTAAGGCGATTGATAATTTGAATAAAGATTTGTTTTTTTTGGGTGGGGGGCACTCAGGCTGCCCTGGGAGCAGGGCTGGTGTGGCCTGTGGTGCTGGGGATTGAGTCGGAGTCCCCGTGCTTGTGTAAACTTGCCTAAGCAGCCACTGTAGACTGCTGAGCTATCTTGCTGTCCCTGAATAATTATTGATAAACCTGACTACAGTGAAATTTCTGTGACCTGAATAGGGAATCACAATGGAACCACACCACACTGAATAGCTAACCCTTTACCCTCCTATCATACTGTTCTGAAATTTTGGTGTTTCAGGTGAGCATGTTTTCCCCTTTAAAATAAAAAAGAAAGACAACTAAATGAAGAGATAACCTATAAATGGGAGAAAATATTTGCCAACTACTCTTTTGATAGAGGATTGATAGCTGGATTATAAAAAGTATGAAAAAAGCTTAACACCAAAATATCCCAATCAATGAATGGGCAAAAGAATTGGACAGGTACTTGCCCAAAGAGAAAGCACACATAGCCATTAAGCACAGTGGCATTTTATTTCATGAACTTAATTTGTTCCACAGTTCTGGGAAAAATGACCAAATTCATGTCTGTGTAGGGAGGAGGCTGTGGTAGTGTTTATCACTCTGGGGAGTTTATGAATGGAAGCAAAATTTTGTTAAACATTTCTGTTTATGAACTGAATTGTTCACAGAGAGAAGCATTCATAAGCAGAGGTGTTTAATGTATATTAAAAATGTTCAATGTTAGTAGCCATTCAGGAAATATGAATTAAAACTACACAGACAGTCCATCTCACCTAGTCAGATGGCTATAATCAAGAACACAAAAAACAGTTGAGTGTGGTGGCGTCTGCCATAATCTTTGGAGGCTAAAGCAGGAGTTCAAGGCCAGCCTGGGCTACATGGTGAATTTAAAGCCAGTCTACAGTATATATCAAGACTCTGTCTTAAAAACAATACAGACAAATAATGCTGGCAAGAATGGCTATGGGAAGGGGAACCCTTCTATATGCTGGAGGGAATGGAAATTAGCATAGCCACTGTGGATATCAGTACGATATCCATACTTTAATTTGGCTTTTCCCCAAATTAAAGACCTACTGTTTGAGTCAGCTATACCCCTTCTTGGTAAATACACAAAGCAATTAAAGTCAGCAGGCCAGAGGGATACCTTAGAACCAGGTTCGCTCCCACACACAATAGCCAGGATATGGAACCAGCCTATGTGCTCATCAAAAGATGAATGAAGAAAGAAAGAAAATATGTCCATACACACAATGAAATATTATTCACTCATAAGGCAAAATAAAATCATGCTGTTTTCAGGAAAATGGATGGATCAATAGAATATCATATCGAGTGAAATAAGCTAGATTCACATAGACAACTGTATCACTTTATTCCTACTATGTAAAATCTAAAAACAAAATGACAAAGTATAAGAAAGACTCTTTTTAAACAAGCAAAGGAATAAAAGGGAGGGAGAGAAGTAATAAGGTATGGTAGTCTGGAGGAGTGATATGATTAAAATCTATATATGTGCTGAACCACTCTCAAATGTGAAATGGGGGAGGAGGGGCCAAAGGAATGATGGGTAAAGAAAGTGATATTATCTACACATATGAATCTGCCACATGCAATCCATTATTCTGTCCAACCCATATGTACTAATAAAAATGTGAAACAAAAACAATTCAACATTTCTTTGCCCTACACAATGTGAAAAGCCAAATCACAGATTAGGAGGAGTAATTGGTAATACTGAGAAAAGCATAAATAAGCCAGTAGTAAATAAAGAATAGGAACAGGTTTTGCACAGAACAGGAAACCCAAATGGATCTAAATATATGAAGGTATTTCCAGCTTCAGTAGTAATCAGTATAACAGTGAAATAGTGCACTGTTCTCCCATCAGATTGGCAAAAAGAATCTAATAGAGATTTGTCAAAGAGGAGCTGCAACAGGCCTATTCCCATGTAAACAGTGTGACCAGTTTTGGACACATTTGAGCATTATCAAGCCAGGGTGGAAGAGCACATGCCCTAAGTCCCATCCCTTCCACTTCTACTGTACATTCTGGAGAGGCTTGCACATGTGTGCATAAGAAATATTGATTTCATCATCATTTAAAAATTAAAAATAGAGAGAATTCAAGTATTATTCAGCAGTAGAAGGAGTTGTAGCATATTCATACAATGGAATGTTGCCTGGCAGTTGAAACCAAGCTATTTTATCATGGATAAAAGGCAAAATAATTGAGAGGTCTTGTGAAGAGTTATCATTTTGCTGTTGGCAGTATGGTAAGTGCTATACTTTTCATGTGAATTATAAGCCAGCGTTCTAGAGACAGCCTTGCAATAGGAGTACTGTTGGCACCTTCATCTTACAAGTAAGCAAAATAGGGTAGAGTGAAGTTTAAATTACTAAATACCTCCTAGATGTCAGTGGTACAGTTGAAGTATAAACCACCCAGATCACTCCAGACTTGGTGCTTAAAATACTACATTTGCCTCATGAAACAAACAGAATGGTGAGCAACAAAATATAATTTTGGACAAAAATTTCAACTCAGAAGGTGATACCCATAAGTTGATAATACATTTTTCTGATTAGGTACAACTATTATTATTTAGGGTTAGGCTCAACCATAACAATGACAATGACAAGGGTCTTAAATATGAAGCTACTGGGGCTCAGAGGGACAGGTTAAATATCCTTGCTCAGACCCCACAGCTCAGGGTGAGAGAGTCCAGGTTGTATCCACACCTTTCTAACTTTAATCTGGACTGAGAACCACCAGGCTGCCCTGTGACACTACCCGAGCCAACGTGGTGTTCAGTCAGCATACCCTACCCCATGTCCTTCTAGAGCTTCTAGGAAGGGCTTTCTGGTGTGGACCTAAAACAAGATACAAAGGAAAAAATGGGATGAATTTACCATGTGCTGCTGGGGTCTTCATTTAAGAGGGCCACAAAGGGCCAGACTAAGATGAAGGAGAACATAATCAAAGGCTTAACTGTTCAGAGGGAGAAACTAATCTCTAACCAAAGGAATTAGGAGGGCTTCTAAACTTGGCTTCTGGTCTTGCTTGTGCAGGATAGGAGGCAGTGAGGCACCTGCAGTGGAAACTTAGGCCTGGACTAGTTTATGTGCATGGATGCTCTTAGTGCCCTTGCTCTCTGAAATCTGTCACTGTCTTGTTGTGTGACACCTGCCCTTGACTCCCTGGGACATGCTTGTTTCTCCCTCTGCAGAGCTCTTTGAGGACATGGTCTGTGGATGATTCAAAAGCTACCTTAGGGCTCACACCTGGCAGGAACTTAAATGTTTGTTGAATATGCGGACAGAGAAACAAATGACTAAAACAAACTCAACCGAGTAGAGGCTCAGTGGAGGCCTGTGGACTGGGACTGAGTGTGAAGCACAATAAACAAAGGGCAAAGACCCATGCAGTTTGTGGTTGTCTGGTTTGTCCAGCACTGTGCCCATGGTAGCACTTCTTAGTCAGCTGTTGACCTGAATTGCAATGAATTACTACATAAAAGCAGGGATTCTACCAATGGACTAGTATAGTATGGGACATTCCAGTGATGCATTTCTAAAGTGACACAATTTGGGAAAATGATCTCATCTTTCTCACAAAAATTTCATTAAAGTGAGTCTATTTACTTTGTCCACTTTGTCAGGAAGTGTTGAGAAGCTTTTTTTTTTTTAACTGTACCATTTCATTGCACAGTAAGTAATTATTATTATTATTATCATTTTATGACTAAGAGATCTGATCCCTGAAGGAGAACTGATTTCCAAAGACTGAATCATAAAGGATCCCATTAGTATTTGTAAACTGGTCTCTTGGGCTGCATACCCTTTGATGCTGGCAGCCATAAAAAGCTATTGGAACTACTGTGGTAGTTAGACCCTTTTGCTTTCACATGGTGAGCTACAGCATCAAGATATGGAGGTAAAGAAATTGCATTTCTCCTTGAGGAAAGATTCTGGAAAGTCTGGAACACCTCCCAAGGCGCAGCTGACCTTGTAGTCTGAATATAGTTGAGCTGCAATATGTAACCTAATTGTTTCCTGCTGGCAAACCTAGAGGTTGTAATATAAGCCCATATTTCCCAACGGTGTGATGTTAAGAGTTGCTACTATGCTTACGGAAACTCTTCGTAAGACAAAAACACTAACGCTAATCATGAAACACTACTACTACTCATGAAAACAAATGAGAGAAAATAACCTCACCACCAATACCTGCTTTGGAAAGAATTTATTAACATGTATTAAGGAGCAAGATTCAGACACTGAATGGAAAGGCTGCCTTGTAATTTTTTTCTCTTTTTAAAAAGGCTTTGCGTATCTCAGTGCAGTGAAATTTGAAATGAAAACACTGGCTTCCTTTTTGGCAAAAGCTGACTCTAACAAGCTTCTTAAGTACTCTTCTTCACTCCAGGGCCCTCTGAACTGAATTCAAATTAAAGTCAACTCTCTTCAAACTTTTCTTATGAGTCACTATGCCTGAATACCTCTGCAATCAGGCTTTGACCAAGAATTCTTGATCCCTGTTTTGTGATATAAAATACTCTTTGCAATTAATAGCCCTTTCCCTCAACAATTTCAGCTCTGGAAGATACGTCTCTGGTTTCTTTTCTCTATTTTCATCTTTCCTCTGAGTTTATAGCCCTCTCTTCCTAGAGAGTTGAAAGCATCCTTTGCTCTGGAAATCCCTTCCTGAATATCATGGCACATCTGTTCTCAGCTTTTTGATGGAGAATTCTTGCTCCAGTCCACACAGAGGCTGTGGTGAAGAAGCCTATGATTTGCACATCTACACACAAAGCCATGGAGTTAACAACTATTTCATTGCATGACTCAGCCCACTGCTCTTACTGGTGATTATGCTGTGTTCGTGCCAAATCACTCAGCTGAGAGCTGGCACGGGAGCTGGTGCAGTCAGTAGGCTAGTTGTAAATATAAGTTGGGGCTGTTGAGAACTGTGTGCATGCATTTGTGGATGGCTTTATGCAAACTATAATTAAAAAGCACCTTAAGTGTGGAAAGTTGCCAGTGGGCCTTCCTAGACTGGAGATTCACACAGATTGCTCTGTGTGAATAATAGCAGAGGATTCTTCAGGACATGCAAGGAGTCTTGGCCAGTATGGCTGTGTCTTTATAGGATGTTAACACTTTCTGAATAACGTGCATCCAAAGCAAGTCATGGTGATATTGACAGGAATTATAACATTGATTTTTTTTTTTAACGTATTTGGCGTAGAGTCTACAAGGTCTCACTGCATAGATCTGGCTCGTAGTGATTCTCCCGTTTTCAGCCTCCGAAGTGCTGGGATTACAGGTGCACGCGCCCTCACTCCAGTCTGAATTGTGTCTCAGCATGCCCCAGGGGCCAGGTCAGCGGGGCACGCCAGGAATTGAACCCCAGCTGCTGCACTCTGCCTAAGCAGCTGCTTTAGTCACTGAGCTATCTGGCTGGCCCAACATTGATATTTACCAAAGAACAAAAATAAAGTTTTAATGTATAAAATGGGTTCTGCTAGCTTTCCAGCAATCAAAGCTTGCTGTTTCTCCTCTTGCAGGTCCAGCTCCATCACCGGGTCATCGCACATAGCCAGGAACACACGATGAGGAGCTCTGAAAGGTGTACTGCAGGGCTAATCGAGGTTTTCAGGAAAGTTCTTAAACTTTTAAAGATCAGTCATTTTAGATCAGTTTTTATTATCTTGAAAGTCACACTCGCTTGTGAGACAGATGAGAGGTAAATGTAAAAATCAAAAGGAAACTCCAAAAATCTGGGGCTACTGAGCTCATCGGCATGATGGCCTGAGTGTGGAGTGCTACAGAAAAAGCATAGAGAGCTGCCAGCAGCCCAGCGGACGGCTGCGGAGGCTCCTCACGACCGTCTACTCTCTGATTCCAACTCCTTACTATTCCTTGACCAGCTCTTATCTTGGCTTTTACATTTCTTTGTGATAGGGCTGGCCAGATAGTTCAGCAGGGGAAAGTGCCTGCTTAGGTAGACACAGGGGCCCAGGTTTGATCCCCAGCGTGCAGTGCTGGCCCTGCCTCCAGGGCGCTGAGAGGGCGATTGAGACTGAGTGTGGTGGTGCGCGTGCGCGTCTGCAATCCCAGCGCTTGGGAGACCGAAAACAGCAGGATCACTCGGAGTCAGATCTGTATAGTGAGACCCTGTAGACCCTGTCCTAACTATAGAAAACAAACAAACAAACACTCCTCTAACCGAGGCTATCTTTTTGACCTATTATGCATTTTGTGTACAGTAAATCCTGCCTCTCTCGTTTCCTAGTGTGAGTCCCATTTCACCACCCAATGTCTCAGGTATCTTCCTTGTGTCCACACCACACTGACAGCCCCCTCTTAGGTTGTGAGATCTGTGAAGAACACTCAGTAAGTGCCCTCTTTGTAGGTTAACTACAAGCAATCACAATGAAACAGCACATGGACTTTTATGAATCCAACAATCTGGATTAAAAATCTTCTAATTTGGTTTATTATTTCCTTGAAGATTATATTCTATAAATATTTACTTATGTAAGTTAGACCAACATAAAGTACAATAGCAGGATTGATGTATTTCCCTTGCCCCAGCTAAAATGTCATCTATTCACTGTGCCTTTTGTTCTGCTTTTTCCTTCCCTCTGGGGGTTCGGCACCATATGAGCTGGTCATCAGTACCTTTACAAACTTGGTTGTTTCTTAACAGCACCAACGAATTTAAAATGTTCATTTCTGACCAAATGTTCTTTTTTCGTGGCCATAAGCATGTCAAAACACAAGAAAAAAAAAAAAAGATTCCAGGATTAAAGTAATAGAAAGGCACAGAGAACAAGACTTGCCATACCAACTGGAGCAAATCTTATTTACAAATGACCTTTAACTCCTGAGATCAGCCCAAATAAAGAAGCATCTGTCATCTTCGCGAACATCTAATGCTCTTCACCCTGACAAGGGCCTCCAAAGACTACGTTCCACTTCAATCTAATTGGCTCCATACCCTTATCCTGCCTGCTCCAGTCATGCATGGCAAGCTAAACCACCCTGGGATGGAAAGCCAGCCTGGAGACGTGTGACACCTTGACAGCACAGTCAGGAGATGGAAGCAGGGCAGTAGCTCTGCTCATTAAAGCACAACCAGTTGCATTGATTTCAGCTTCTAAGGGAGCTGGCTCTACTGCTCTATGTGGGGTCTTACAGCTCTCACTGATGTCTGTGTAGAACTGGAATTTTCTTCATCAGAAGGCACAGCACTGAAAGATTTTCAAAGAAGTGATCAACTTTCCCAAGATCAAAGGGTGGACAGATGAAGCAAACACTACATCTCTCAAGAGATCTGTTATGGAAAAGTCAGACAACCTCACCTAGGTTTTATGCCCTTTCATGTTTCTGCTCATGAATATTCATAAGCACATACAGCAGCAAAACACTGTTATGGAAGCTGATAAGACAGTATGGCTTTGATAGGCAAGATTCTGGCCCTCATGAAGCCTGCACTTTAACAGAGAGGATGAAAATAAATAAATGTAACCATGGTGGATTGCATATAATTCTCTATGGAAGGTAAGCAGGGGGAGAAGGATGGCAATAGTAGTTCACACTTGCTTTTTATATACCAGGCAGAATTCTCCGCATTGTGCTCATGTTTATTTAGTTTTCACAGAAACTGTATCATTTTGATTATTTTCTTTACTTTTAAGATGAGAAATTTGAAGCAGAGAGAGGTGAAGCATCTGTCCTCAAATGGCCTGTGCAATCCCACTCTTCCAGTTGCTGATCAAAACCTTTGGCATCACTCTTCTTCACACCCTCTGCCCAAATATACACAATCAGTCTATAAAAATACACCTGGCCTGGGGAGATGGCTCAGTGAATAAGCGCTACCCTGGCAAGTGCAAGGGCCTGAGTTCAATCCCCCATTC